>JAULBO010206819.1:0-12764 GCA_032355325.1 Clypeosectus delectus
TCGTGAATCAACTTTTTCTCTTAAATTTGGCAAAATCGTGAAATTTCCGACACGCGAAATATACCCGTTTTACAGTATTAGTAATCCTCATCAGAGAAGGGCTGAAAACAAATATAGTGAATCAGATTACTAGTATGTCTGATAGTTCTTCCTTTGTTGGTTATAGAACAAAGTGTCCATGTAATACTATTAATGGAATACAATTTCGACACTGCCTTTTATGACACGACCAACGTTGCATGATATTTGCGATTACTCGTGCAGGTTTGTTTGCGGAGATTCAACTGATGCGCAAAGCTTGTGGGGAATCTCACATGAAGACCATTCTGGCCACTGGTGAGCTGGGGTCTCTCGTCAACGTGTACAAAGCCAGCATGATCTGCATGATGGCAGGTGAGTACCCAGAGACTGTGGTGCAGTTGTTAGAGCGTTGGCCTGGAGAGCGGAAGTTCGTGGGTTCAAATCCCCGGTTGCATCACTCAAAAAGACGTTAAAAGATGGTACTTGTTGTGCCCATGATTGCCACTCAGTGTTAAAGTCGTAGAGCTAGGACTGGTCGGCTCGGGAGTTAAAGCCAGCGGAATGATATTCCAGTGAACTAGCACTATAAAAACTGGTGTAATATCCAGTCATACACATTTGCATACACTACATACAAGCTGCGATATGAGCACTTTTAACCCCAATTAACAACAACAAAATTGCCAAGATGTGGTGTTGCAATGTGCATGATGGAACCCAAATGTAATGTCAATGTCTTGTACACGATGGTGGTCCAAGAATTCTTAAGTTATGAAGTTTCGAGAAGAGCGGACATGGTAAATACTCACGCAAACTTCTGGCAACATGTTCATATATCCTGTTCTGTGCCTTCCTCAGGTGCGGACTTCATCAAGACATCGACCGGGAAGGAGGGAGTCAACGCTAACTTTGTCGTTGCTCTGGTGATGGTGAGGGCAATCAGAGAGTACTACAGACGGACCGGTTACAAGGTGATCATCACAAACGTTCTTGTGTGTATTCCCAATCGGGCTAGATGAGTATACATGTCATTGTTCCAATTAAAGGATCCCTGCAAATTCCATTCCCCACCAATAAGATTTTGTCTCTGGAAAATGACCCCCTTGTTATTATATTCATTTTGAACACTGCACGATTCCAAGAATCAAAACAATGCATAACCAATACTAATTTCATAGAATACACTTAACAAAAGCTATCTTTAATGCAGGAGTGAATATTGGCACTAGTCCTGTGGCCAAAGCTAAAATGCCCAATGCTAAAGGTATCCTAAGGACTAGTAGAAATTTAGGATTTAGTAGGCTTTTTCTATATATGTTATCATTATCAGGACTAGTGCTCCAAAAAGTTAATGTTAACGACTGTTTATGGGAAACAGATCGGGTTCAAGCCTGCCGGGGGTATCCGCACCGCGAAGGACTCGTGCACGTGGCTGTCGCTGATGAAGGAGGAGCTGGGAGACGAATGGCTGAAGCCGTCCCTGTTCCGCCTCGGAGCCAGCAGCCTCTTGACCGACATTGAGCGGCAGATCTTTCACTACGTGACCGGGCACTACGCCGCCGCACACGAGATGCCCATGGCCTAAGATCAGAGTTACCTCCCCATAACTGTGCCATCATACATTTCAAAGGCGTCTTTAACTCTTAACGTCCTGCTAACTGGATCCGGATTTCATGCTGTATTGGAAGAAGTGTGGAACTGGGGCCAGTTGCACAATGCTCTTGTACACTACACTTTGCTATTGTCGCGGGAGCCCGGTTACAACTATTGTAGCCCTACAAGAGCGTCGTGCAACCGGCCCCTGGATGAATGGAACGTATGGGAGATGGTGGAGGGGGTAGGACGAGGATATTGGTCGAGTTGACTCAAGGGTAGTTATATCTGATTCTGAATGTCCAGAGCCTGAGAATGAGCATGGTCACAATGTGCCTTGTGTAAGATATAAAAGTCTCCTCTTTCCAGAGCAATCTCGGGTGTTAACACGGGTAACATTTGCCATGTCGACTATCGCTTTGGAGGGAAAATATACAGTAATCAGTAAGAGTCGTTCAACAAGTGACACTTCAAATTGTGTCGTACGACTTACGTATCAATCAGCTATAGTAAAAGCATGATGAACGACATTAATTGTATGACTGGGTTACTGTGCGACCCTATCATGTAACATACCGGTATGCAAGGTGTGAATTCGTGAACACTTTCAATATTCTGTACCTTTGTACTATCGATCTGGGCCCGAGGTTACATTTTTTTAAGCACGATTCCATTCTCAAATCCACAAATCTCCATATAATATTTGAGCCTGAACATGGAATCGTGCTAATTTATTTTTACCAGTAGTAACCTTGGGGCCTGCACGATCTCCCTTGCATTATATTTATTTTCTGCTTTACGAATAGCGTGTTTCCAGATTGCGTCCGGACTACAGCACAACACTTTCATAAAAACACCTAACTAAAGGTCTATCTAATGTAATGCAATGAAATTAAGTAATAAAAAGGCATACGCTTGTGAAGGTTACCTAAAACAATAACGCATGGCCATGTGTTCAAACAAAGGGGTGAATGTCGCTCTTGCCATACGGGTATTTCTCCGGACCTAGGTCTGCTCTGGAGGGAGGACACTGACAGTAATTGGTCTCTGTGGGTGTGTGCCAAAATATATATCAGGATCAGCTTTAATATTATACAGCGTTATTGCCAGTGAACATATGGCACTTATGATCGATTTGGTCTTTTTGGACAGTGTATTTCTCTAGAAAGGTTCTGAACAGATTGAAGGGATGTTGTATACCCTTGTTATGATAAAATGCATCAAATTATTTTGCTGCAAAGAAATGAAAATCTTTGAAAAAGATTCCACTGGTGCTTCATTTAGTATGTAGACAAATTAAGGCAGCTGTTTGTAAGCTTATATTCAGAACGAAACCAGATGCATTTCTTACATTTAGCATATATACTAGAATGTTATTACATGGAATTATTAAAATGTTCAAATCATGTACTAGTACATATTTTATATGATTTGAGCGTTTCTCTCGTCTTGCCAAATTAATACAGATATTCGGAAATATTTTGGTTTAATTCAATTGGAAGCCAAGATATAAATAGCTGAGAAGAGTTACAATGGCACAATCATCTCGGTATCCAGTTCTGAACATCTACTTGTAAATATGTATTTTATAATCTCTAATATATATGTGTACCATTTGTACATTACTGTATACCAGTTGTGCTCATCAGTATTCATGTACTAGTAATTGACAAATGCTTAGTGTGTATAATTTTACGTTGTTACAGACCAACAGCTGGGCTGCGTTTCACGAAAGGGGTGTATATTTATGTCTGACGTAAATCGGGGTGTATACCATGGCTTCACTATAGCAGGAAGTGATGTATTATTTGATTTACATCTGACATTAATATACACCCCTTTCGTGAAATGCAGTCCAATTAAATATATTTATTATCTATCTTGGTTCTCTCACATGTCTGCAGCTCTTCTCTCAATATATTGGTATTCTTTAGTGTTATCATCAGTAATTATGATCACCACCAACTACTGGTACTGCAAATGTCAGAGTGCTTTAAAACAAAATACAATAACAGAGGTGTGCAGAATGAAAAAGGGTACATTTATTTCTAAATTGTTGTAAGTTTAGAGAATGGCTACATCGTTGGTGTACATTTAGCCTAGTTTGGTCGTAAAACTAGCACTGATAACATGAGCCTGTTTCGATTTATGGGTATTTTGATAGTTTTTTTCAGGATATGAAAAACAAATCAATATACTGTAGTGTATTACATTAATAGATTTTTTACATTTGCGTATGTCTTAAAAGTTAATAATATACTAGTACTTTGTCATTATATATAACATTTTGTTTTTGTTTTGTTTTCTGTTTTTCATACGTTCTTGATCTATTGTTAAAACTGGTTTGTTATCTGTTGGTGTACTGGTAATACGGTATGCTGCACTAATTGGATATACTGTTTTAAATACTGCTATATAATACAATTAGGAATACTAGTAGTATTAGTTCTCCAAAATGGCATGTGAATATGCCATCAACTAGATCACTTGTTTCATGTTATTTACATCAATTAATCTTGTGTCTTTTTAATGTACGTTTATGTTATAAAAACGGCTCTTCTCTACCTGCTAATAATATGTGTTTGCATATTTAGTATAACAAATTGTCTCGAGTGCCATAATTAATAATGTATAATTTTCTTTATGATAAAATATACTAGTATTCAAAATGATAACTATAGTTCTTGTGTTTTTTTAAAGCAAAGTTTCCATGTGAGTATAAGACCGCCTCCGTGGCGTAGTAGTTAGAGCGTCGGCACGGATAGCGGAAGGTCCTGGGTTCAAATCCCATAAAATAGATAACTGACTACTAGTATTCACAATGGGTATACAGTCATCTCTGTGGCGTAATGGTTAGATCGTCGGTCCGGAGAGCAGAAGGTCGCCGGTTCGAACCATGTCCGTACCATACCATATTACGTTAAAAGTTGGTACTTGTTGTTCTCATGTCTGGCACTGGGCTTTGAAAAGGGTAAAAATATGGACTGGTCGGCTCTGAGTGAAACCGCGTTAGGTGTGAACGCGCCTTTACTCCGTTATTCCGTTTCTATTATACGAGGCTGTCCATTTAAGATGTGAGTCAGTAGACCTGTCTCAGGGGTTCGCTGATAGCATAGTGTTAAAACAAATAATTCTAAGATTTACCTGACTGATAGCATTGTGTTAACACAAATAATTCTAAGATTTACCTGACTGATAGCATAGTGCTGACTGATAGCATGACTCATTTTATTATACATGCATATTATTAAAAAAAATAAAATAATGGTGCTTTGTTAGATCTATAAAAATATAGACGTACATGGATATTTATATTACTAGTATTATAATTATTGGTATTAACACTATTCTATCGTCTAAACCCTATGGCCTGTAATATGTTTGAGTAGGCCTGTAATGTGTTTGAGTAGGCCTGTAAAGTGAGTTGAAACTGTTCACTGTGGTATGGTATCCCAGTGAGATAGAACTATACAAATGGTGGATACTAGTATCCGGTCTAGTGCAAGCAGACATGCATACGGTGTTTAACAGTCACATTCAAGTCTAGTCATGAAATGAGTGCTGTCAGCTACAACACTGAACGGAATTAATACAGTTTGATTAAATGTAGTCTGCATTACGACATGGATTTCATTGTTTATTCCTTGATTCAAAATCTTGATTACTATAAAGTAGATGTGCCATTGACACGCCTTTTAGTCTTATAGAAGAATTTAATACAAATGCTTTCCATAACGTTTCATAACTAGTTTAATGTGTATACAACAGGGTACTAGTATATGGAATCGTCAAGTATATATGAATATGATTTGCAATAATACAACATATATATTATTCATCCAGTAGATACCAGTACCAGCCTGAGTCACGGAATAGTAACACATGATTAATAATAATAATAATAATAATAATATTGATGATAATAATAATAATAATAATGATAATATGATAATGATAATAATAGTTCATTTACATAACGCATGTAACTACACTTCATAATGAGGCATGCTCGAAGTGCTTCCATATTATTATGTCCCTGACCTTGATTTGGTAGTAAAAGTACACAGTTGCAGACATTTATATAGCTAAGTGTAATTCATGGACACAGTTTTCCTATTACACCGGTGCACCAGTAATTAGTAGGAAACGAGTTGATAATATTTACACATAACTATTAATTCAATTTGCCATTCCATCTCTTTGCATGATCAACGAATACTCAATCCTTATCTTATGTTTATCCCCAATACACTCTAAACCCTGACTATAAATTAATCCAGCCTCTTCCCTTTTCTCTCACACACACGCACACACCAACCCCCACACCCACCCACACACCGCGTACCAGTGATTTGAATGACATGTTTGTCGATTTAAGGAAACGGGAACTGTGCAAGTACTAGTAAGACCAACCAGCCTAGTATTACTTATCGACCTCGAGCTCCTTGTATGCAAAAGCCATTTCCTGATCCCCCTTGACCATTGTACACAGCTTTGCTGAAAGCCCTAATCTGAGATTATCTCTCGAAACAAACCATGCTAATCGTATACTGCCATTCACGAGAAATGTCCGATCTCGAGGGGGACGGCAGACATGTAAACAATGTTCGTTTAGCACAAATCCTGCTGTGATTTTGCTATGTCCTTCCAATCTGTTTCACATTTTCATTCAGACACCGTTGACCTTGACTGTTGAAGCGTATGCACGCCACAAATCATGCATGTACACAATGGAGTTTGTTAACTATAGTATGCAATTCTAAATCAAGGAATCTGATAAAGTCTACATTCTGCGGTAAAGGAAACGTCATTACACGTGGAATAGATACTAGTATGTCCATACATCATATTAAGTAAATGAAATGGATATGACGCGATGGGTGTTGGTGTTCGTGGAATGGTCCAATCTCGATTATGAAAATTTCCCACAGTACGCTGTAATCGATACGTTTGAACGTGAACCTGGTAGGTTGGAGTATTACCAGTGTTCAGAGAGTATGATATCCGCCGTGATTTAGCATAGATACTATTGTCTCTTGGCATTGGGTTGTACGTCCATTGGAGAAATGAAAACGATGCTTTGGCTGTGGACGGGACTGCTGTTCGGCGTCACATCCACAGGACCCGAGAAATATCCCATGTCCTGGTCGACCTTCAGCTTCCTGTCCTGCGACTTCCGGTGATGTCGACGTGTTTCCTGCTGCTGTTCCTCTGTGTTCCCGTGGCTCCGGGCGTCCTCACGAGCGTATCGGTCCAACGCGAAAGCCACATCCGCATCGGATTGTTCCGGCGGAATTACAATGGCGAGTTCCTCTCTATTTTTCATCATCCGGACGTCCGTTTCCGCTGCCACACCGTTTCCGTCGCTAATGGACGGGCAATGTCCGCATCCGTTTTCTGACCGCGCGTCTGTCGCATTCTCCTTTTCTGACAACTTCCGGTTTGATGCGCCCTGCTGTAATTCTTCCTGTCCATCTTTCAAGGGCGGGCGTTTAGCCGAAAAGCTTGCAGAGGGAACGCTGAGAAGTGAGCTGCATATCGAGATCCCCTCAGAAGCGTCGCCGTCGAGCGCCGCGAATCCATTGGTTGTCAAATCGGATATGTTATCTGGGACCGCAAACATGGCGGTATGGTCTTTCAAATTAGGGTACTCGAGCTCGTAGAGGCTGACCTCCACACTCGGTGGGGGGTTGGCCACGGAAGCGGAAGTGCTGATACTAGAGGGTGACCATAACCGATCCCCTGCACCAACGCCCTTGACACCCTCGACGTGGAAGGTTCCATCGGGTCGTAGGTGAGGATCGGACTTTTCTTCAGAATCGTCGTCATATTCGTCAGTTTCCGCGACGTCATTGACGTCACTAGATCCAGTGACGTCTTTGAGAGACACTACAATTTTTAATTTCTTTCTTGCAGGCTTAGTTTTCAGCTTGCGTTCCAAATACGACCGCAACTTTCCGATAAACGGATAGCGAACAACACCGTCCTGATTGTTCCTCTGGTTAAATTTCAACTCCGAATTATGTGTTATTTTATCGTATGAATGCTGTCTAAATCGTTCCAACGCATTGTAGTGATCATCCCTTCTAGGCTTCGACACTTGTAGGAATGGCTTTCTTTTTTCAGGTAGTTTAGCTAGCGAATCCCCAAGGGAGACAATACTTAAACTAGGTTTAGCTGGTTGTACTGGTGATTTTCTGGGAGTCCTGATTGGTGTGCTTCCTGCCGTGGATTCCCACAGGAAGTCAGAAGAGTTGACGCTGGGAGTCGATGGAAGAGCTCGCACCACCACATCCCGACCATACCTTTCTTCCATCGTCTTCAACAACTTGCTAATTCTACTGTCCTGCTTCGCGGAAAAATCTCCCCATCCGTCCCCCATCGTCACTGTCCCCGGCCCCGCCAGTGGCGCCAATATCTGATTGGCGGTTTCCGCCCCGGATTCGCAAACGATCTGCAAAGCTCTGTTCCGGTGCGCTCGAACTCCAGTCGTTTGCTTCTTCCTAGGCCTGTAGTAGTTGACGCCGATGGATATCTTACTTCCCTCTCGCGCTAACCTGACGTTCTCGGGCATGTTGGCTCCAAGTATGTCCCGACGGTGAATGGCCAGAGGCAGTTCCTTGCACTTGCTAATGGAACTGAGTCCTTCTGTGAAATACTGCGGAGGCCTGTCCACTTTGTCCAAGCTTTTCGACGTGATTCTGTTCCTCACTGGATCTTGTTTGGCCCAGCCCGAACGCGTAGACATCTTCAGACTAGGCAGAGCTATGGTCGGATGCCTGGCGTCTTCGGCCCCGATGTTATTGTACTGCCGGAGCAGAGAAACGGCTTCGCTTTGCGTAAGACACGATAGGTTGACACCGGAAGTATCCTCATTGCCAGGTATTCCAGTCGCGCTCTTCGAACCCAGCGCGTGCTTGGTCTGAACGGCTTTCTGGACAAACGGCAGCTTCAGAGCATTTGGCATATCTCGTGATATTTTCTTGCCCCTACCGTGGGTCTTTGATGAAAGCATTTTCTTACGGCAAACTTTCCGAAATTCTAAACACCACGTTGTCTACATACTTCATCCAGTCATTGGTGCCTCATCTGAAAACAGACACATGTATCATTCGTACATGTAACCATACATCTAGAATTACCAGCTGGTTCACATAACTGATTAATCTCGGTCACCTTAAACTCCACAAGCTTTCTAATCATGCTAATGCCATATAGGAACACTACCACCTGGTGCTACAGATTGTACTCACTGAATACCAAGGTGATGGACATTAATTGGCTTGCTTGCTCTGTCTTTACCTATAGTAATGTATCATTCCTGAATACGATACTCCATTGTTTGTCAACTCAATATTCCATAGCAGGTGCTAATAATTCAGTGAATCCATAATTAACGTAATAACACGAACCGTTGACTAATATGCACGACCCATCCCCAACCCCAACCCACTGCCAGGTATCATATCAATATTGATGTTTTTATCAAGTCTTACTCAATCCCAAATTGGTGACAATAAAAAGGTCATAATTGATATTAAGATATACTTTGTACAGAATATACAAGTAGGCAATGTGAAAATGTCCATCGTATGGCACAGAGGTGCACTGATAACTTACAGAATTACGATGTATTCAATTGAAAATAATTCATAACATTTTAGCCACAAAATAGTATTTGTTTAAAATTAATTATGAAACATCTCCACTGTGTTCATTATGTAACGAGTATCGAGAGACAATTTATCATATTTTCTGTGAGTGTTATTCTATTCTAGACCTATATGGACAAACTTAGGTAAATGGATTTCTACTCACAATTAACAACGAACATATGCTTTTAGGTTATACCTGTAGGAAACCATAACAATCCACTAAACGTTATTTTAATCTTAAATAAACAATTTATATATGCTAATTTTTAAAATGGCAATAAACCGCAATACGACCACCTTGGAGTAGTGCACACAAGTAGAATGCATTTACAGATTGTACATTAGGACACATTCTACTGTTTCTGGTCAAACCTCCACACAATTTTAAGTCAAACGTGACGCCCAATTTTTGTATATTGTATTTATCAATTTTACTTTTTATTTTATTTTCTCTCTACATCCACATACGCTGAATATTTCCAACTGGCAGTAATAAATCCTGTATTACCATCAATACTGTACATGATGTAAGTATAACGTCTCTATGTAATTGCAAAATGGAACAAACAAATGTAAAAATAACAATAACATATTTTTTACCGCGTGCTAGATAATGCGGTGGCATTAGGATCTATAGTGCCATCGTGCTACCAATCCCTCCAAATTTAAGAATACAATTAATACATGAAATACATGTAGGTAGCAACACCTTTTTTTCCACCCGTTAATAAGTGGTTGTTTAATTCGTTACAAAGCCTATGTTGCAATACGATTGGATACCGGTATTCCAGACACATTAATCAATATAATTAAAACATAGTCTTTGAAACTTGTTTACTATTTATTTAGAAACAAAACATGTAACAAAATACAGTAATTTTACCTACAGTGTTATATCGTCCATTACCAATATTGCTTTTAAGTTTAGTCTGTAGGAATCAGTGACGTACTAGCATGCATTCATCCTGGGCCTCGTTGCTCGAAACACGTGTACACTACAACTATTGTAAGGTCAACACTTTGTTATTGTAGCGGGAGCCCAGTTACAAATATTATAGGGCTACAAGTGTTTCGTTCAACTGGGGCCAGGTGTGTTTTGTGAAAGGTTAATATTACATCACCCCCTTTGCGGTAGCTGCATGTTGTTAAGTATTGGTTTACGCTTTGTTAACAGATTCACAGTCTGTCCATCTATCTCTTCACAATAATAATAATAATAATAATAATAATAATATAGCGTCAATTCCACACCACTGTGGCATGCTCGAAGCGCGTATATATTATTACCCCGGTCAATGGATCACTGTGCAATCAGATTCCCTCTCGACAAGACCCTGGGGAGTATACAACCCAAGCAACCGTGTTGGCGCTAGGATAACATTTACATCACCATCTCGTTCTACTGGGTACCCATTCTCTGCTGGGTGGACAGAAACATCTCGAACTAAGTCACTTGGCAGCCTAACGTGACCCAACAACTTCTTCAAATTGTGTCTCAGTATCATTAAGAGGAACAGATAAAACCCACGGATGCAGAAAAAGAAACTGTACTGTAGTACAGTAATAAAAACAAAGCAATAAAAACACCTATTTTCAGCCATATTCATTTCAGCAGCTTTTCATAGACTCGATTGGCGTGAAGAATCGATTTGCGTGAAGACTCCATTTTCATGACCTCTGGGAATGCTTGTCTGGTAAAATGACCGATTATTTACTTCTCATTTGATACACCCGAGCAACCGTTAGCCCTGTAAAGTTTCAATAAGTAATGATATTGTATTGTACGCTATTAGTCACTTGAAACAAGTATCTCTGATACATCATAACAAAAGTTACTGAATTATACTATTACACGTATTTACTCAGAACGACTCGTCTAGCAAATCATGTTACCCTCTTGTCTGTTGCTTGGCGAAATTTGTTTAGTATTGATTACCAAAGTTAATTAATTAACCCCTTCCCTGCTGAGTTTATCACCATTACTGTTGTATAGTGCATTTCCAGTTTGCCTGCAGCAGAGATAAGGTTAAAAAGCACCACGTGATGTCTATGAGGGTTCCATGACTGCAATTGGATACAGTTTAAAGGACACTAATGTCATTGTCAAAGGATCACTGTTCAACGCTAAAGGTACGCTATACATTAGACAGAAATCTCTAAGATGATCCCGAAATGGTTTCAACTGGTGTTGATGTCAGTAGTGCCGACTGTCTACACTCAAAAACACAAAATGTGTTCAATGCAGGATATCCCAGAATTGCTTGACAACGGGCGCGTAACCGAAAGTATCATAAAGTCTCTCAATACTTCCGGTCCGATGTCGTGTGCACGGGTTTGCCTACTATGGACGCTCTGTCACTCCTTCAGTTTCGGACTTGCCACCGGTCTGTGCGAGCTGAGTTCGCTCGATGGGATAGGACCAAACATAGGGCATCAAAGTGGGTGTGTGGCATCCAACATCAGTGCATGGCCCTCCATACACGCAGGGACTTGTGCCGAGCACACCTGTCCACCGAATGCCATCTGCAATCCACAACCGCAGCCGACATGCGATATAATCGGCTGTCTGACTTCAGAGAAACCTGTAATGTCTCACGCCGCCTTATCCACTGACGTCACCGATGTTATCTGTCCAGTAGGAACCATCCTCAAGTACGACTGTAACCCGAACTTCGTTACCTCAGCGGAAATTACTTGCGAAGCGGATGGAAGCTGGAATTCCACTGTATGTCGTCTGGCTGTGCCCACCTCATGTCTAGAGGTCAAACAATGTCAACCAGTGCTAGAGAGAGCAGACGGGGAGTATTGGATGAGACTGCCAAACTTTGACTTCTACAGAACAAGGATTTACTGCCACAACATGACAAGTAATGAACCGAAGACATTTCTAACTCTACCCAACACCAACCATGGCTCGGTCCCCAGTGTAAGCAACCGGAACTGTGGTGATGCCGACGGGCAGCTGTCCACGCGGTGTTCCGGCATCGACGGATATGCTTCGTATAACAAGATCAAAATCAACTTGGAAACAATGACCGTAAATGAAAAAGATTACACATTTGCACATTTCTCCAATGCTGAACTACGATATGGACGAGCCTATGACTGTTATTCTGTACATACAGACAATGTTTTGAATTCTTGCCGCACTCGCGGAAGATTCACAATCGACCTGTCCGGAACCGGATGGATCGTCCATCCCGATCAGACCTGGAGACTCGTAGGATGGAGCTCTGCGATAGAGTCCATCACAAGGAGGGCCAATGGAACTGTGGTTGAATTGAAGTGTGGAGGGTGGTCAGGAGGGTGTCGTCCAGATGGGAAGCTCACTTTGGTACCACACCCATGGGAAACGCCCACTGAACAATCTGCTCATCATGTTCGCTGTACATAGTGATATACTAGTACACTATTTACCGCCTCCGTGGCGTAGTGGTTATAGAGCGTCGGCCCGGAGAGCGGAAGGTCGTGGGTTCGAATCCCCGGCCGCGTCAT
>JAULBO010206930.1:0-10728 GCA_032355325.1 Clypeosectus delectus
GTCTCCCGCTACAATAGCAAAGTGTTGACCCTACAATTGATTGTAGCCTACAAGTGCGTCGTGCAAGCGGCCCCTGATGGTGGCCCTACCCACAGGTGCGTGGAAAGCGGATAATGACTAGACAAGGTATGCAGGAGTGACGTCGCACCAGGACTGGCCCACTGTGACATTGTTGCAATACTACGGCACAATCCATACACAACATAGCGCACTTAACTTGCCAAGGAACAAACAATGACGAAGCTTATCTCATGGCATCCTCGCACTCCAGGGGTACTTTATTCCGTATACACTACATTAAGTAAACCCTGGCACACTTATGGGGGTAAAACTGGCGTGACCTTTCCCTATGAAATGCAAGGACAAATCTATCCAAGGAAATTGATTGTATCATTTCTTGCATTGTGGGTATTTAAAAGGTTCTTTAAAAGATGGTTACTCACGATAAAAAAAATCATAACATAAAAGACGGTAATTAATATATTGATAGATGGTTTGGATGTGTTACTGCGTTTGGAGACTGGAGGTGGCACGTCCTTTGTTATCAAGCCTTTCCGACCTTTTTCTTGGACAAAAACAATTCGGAGGCGAGTGTTGAACGAGTGAAATGTTTACATCTGAAGTGCTTATTGGAGTTACGTCCCTTTCAGATCACCAGCATTCTTATGTTATAATTTTTGTGATTGGTCACTTAGAGGGTTCTATTTTTAGCTGTTTGCGTGAGTTTTACCCCATAAGTGTGCCAGGGCCGGGTTACACTATGCAGTGTATATGGAATAAAGTACCCCTGGAGTGCGAGGATGATCTCATGGCTATGCCTGGTGCGACATCACATGTGTTATCGATAGACCAGTTTTCGTGCACTGGCTGTCACACACTTTTAGTTGTCCAACTGTGGGGAGCATACGTAGTACCGAAGTACCGATTCATCTAGATCAGTAGATGTCTTAGGTTCACACAAATTCTTACATCTCCACTGCTTTTTGGTACAACCACCATTGGAGCGCACCAATCTGTTGGACTGCCAATCCTTTTAATAACCCCTCCCCTGTTGCTTCTAACATTTCCAGCTGTTCCTTTACTGTACAGGTAACCGAGGAATAGGAATACGTCTTGGCGTTGTCACTTCATATGGTATGGCATCATCATTCAGTGAACCACTATTTAATTGTAGGAAAAAGTAGCGTAGTGTGGTGTATGCAATGTAGTGTGCGCTGAACGCAGCCCTGCCAACTGTTTCACACAAACACACCATCGGACAACTCTAATTATGTGGAGTTCTCCCTCAATTACACTGCTCCAAATCAACAACAAAGGCTTTAGTTCGGAGATGGGCTTTTAATAAATACTATCACTGTGGCTTGTATATGACAAGTCAGTCTTGTATATAAAAGCAATACGATGAGGTATGTACAATCATGAGAATGCCAACACAATGGCTACTTGCTACTTGCAGTAGTGCACATCACGGTATTAAGGACACACTCACCCACACACACAAACCCCCTCCCCCCCCCCGACACACACACAGACAGACAGACAGAAAGCAGGAATGTAAGCAATACCAGAGCCAGCTGAACAATCATCGGGGTGTTGTTTCGACATATCTGCCGTTATCGTACATACGTTTTAGTTTGTTCACAGAATGCATCAGTGCGCACAAGCAACTAATTGATAGTAACAGGAAGCGACCAGAGACTCGAACCTCCGAGCGCGGTGTCCCAGTATATAAAGAGAGAGGTTTTTCCATCACGTGACAGTCACTGGAACACTGGATGTTGCCACGGACAACACACAGTCAAAGTTCAGGAAAGAAAATCAATCAAAAAAAAAAATCAAAAGAAAATCAATGAACATAATTATATTGTTTAGATCATAACAAGTCGGGGGAAATATTCCAAAAAGTCAAGTGCAGGTGTAATATAAAATGATAAACATAATAGTAATATAAAAAGCTATTTAAATTTAATTCATTGCATCGATTAGTAATATTGTATTGCTACCAGCATCTATCTAATATATATATATTAGAATATGCTTCCAGAAGTGTGGTTTCTTCAAATGACACTTTAAAACACAAAGCCTGCCACACCAAAAAGGTGCACAGAAAAACTACAAACTGAGAAAATGTTAACACAAAAACTCAACTCTAAATGCTCGACTGGTTTATGTGCATTTATGTGCAGTTGGCAGCAGACGCTGGTCACGGTTTTAAAAATCATATCTGGAACACAACGATGACGGCTAATAAATGTAATGTAAACATAATACCGGGTAGATACAAGTTGCAGCATACAATGTTCAAACTGAAAGGTGGTTTGGATAATTCCTTGGTTTTTCATGGTGTTCAAACATTTAATAAACTGGAAGTCAATTGACTTTGTGCTCAGTGACGATGTGCTGTAAAACAAATTCTTATCCGATATCTTGAAAATCAATGTCTGGCCCAGATTTCTCGAAACAAACTTTTCCTTGAGTTACAGCACTGAGTCAATGGGAGAAATCGCAGCTGAGTAATATCTCAAACTCAAAATTTGTTTCAAGAAATTGGGGCCAGTTTGTTTCAGAATCTCTGTACCTGCAAGAGATTCCCTATACAACAAAGGTTGTGATTAATCCATTTCCCCAGATCTTTTTCACATCAAAGAATTGTAGAATATAAAAATTGTCGGTTTAAAACAAAATAATTAAAAATTGAAGTACAAATATTAAAATTTATTGGCCAATTACAGGTGGCCTGTCCTGGCGAGCTGCAAAGAAATATACAAACTTATTGCTCTGTATGGTTCATTACACACACTAACAGCACTTTTATAATGCAAATATACAATTGTTGCAAGAGATAACACACATGTAAGCATGGCATTTGTAAGATGAATATTTCTAAATCCACCCCAAAAATGACAATATTTCACTCTTAATGTGTATGACCATAAAGGCATACTATCACAGATTAAGTTGTCGTTTTAGAGCGAAATTGAGTTACAAATGCAAAGTACATGCACACAGCATACATATAGTCCCTTTTGTACCTCCAAATATCGTTTCACGGCTGTAGAATAGGTAAGATTTCATTGCAATTAATTTCCGATAAAACCCGAATAATTGTTGTAATTACATATAACATATCAACTTTCTATAGTCTGTTCTAAGGTGGATAACTCTAATCATTGAACCAGGTTAGAATAACGTTTCACGATGTTCCAAAGATAAGATAATTATTGCTTAGTAGCAATAATCATTTAAAATATGAAAAATTCAAAATATAAAAACCAGTGAGATGTGGAAAATGTAGCTGGTTACCCAATATACTTCTAGTATAGACACATCAAATGTACATACTTTCAGGTAAAAATACGTTAGACCATGAAATATGTAAACAAAGCCGTGATAGTATGCCTTTAAAGTGACTCAAACATAATCTTCATGTACAGTAAAAAGTAGTGATGATGTCGCACCATTAAAAGATATTAATGTCCTCCAAGGTTGTGAAAGTGTTTGTATTCACACCGGATGCTAGTTTTGGTATGCAAATTTGTATGCAAAACAAGCGGGTCGGAATTCACATGGAGTAGTATAGATATATAATTTTATGTCACCTGTAGTCAAATTTCAAAATGGCCGTCAACAGTCGCCAGCAGCTGAGCAGAATGTAAACAAATAGTCATTGGCCCGATTTATCGATACCTTTCATCATGAAATACTATCACTTTCCTCTTTACTGTACTTTCTGTTTTTGTCACATATACATATATTCCTATTCATCACCATGGAAACCATTTAATAGTATAGATCCTCTGGCAAGATGTACAGCATAAATTTGAGTCAATCACTACTTTAGGTCATAACCGGTGAGAAAAACATTCACAGCTGTACAATTCCATTTCAAAAGTACTCCTATGAAACAATTTGTATACGGAATAATGAAAACAATTTCCATTATGTTATACCGGTAGCTGTTCTAGTTCATATCGGCCCAATAGCTAAGTGAGCCCAGGGGCCAGTTGCACAACGCTATTGTACGCTACAACTATTGTAAGGTCAACACTTTGCTATTGTAGCGGGAGCCCAGTTACAACTATTGTAGCGCTACAAGAGCGTTGTGCAACCGGGCCCAGACCCATAGCTTACATGTAGTAAAGCACATTGCATTTGTAGCTGGTCATGTGTACATTGCAAAACAGAAGAAACATTCCACCCTCTGATGTTATAGAATCGGCTTTAATGTCGAAGTATCAAAATACTGACACCTTAGTTATCAAACTATCTTTCTGTAGAGAAATGGTAATATTTTCCCTAGTTATGTTAGTAATCTGTATCTGCTTACATCGGGATGAGAACCAGCTGTGTTATACTATTATTTTTGTACAAGAGATTCTTCTGGTGCAGGACAAGCAAGGGAGATAACAAACATTGAAGAGCTATCTTACAGGCAGGTGTGGCAAAGTGACTGTGCAGTAGGAAGGTTTTCAACTCGGAGCTTCTACAAAGTCAAGTACCCAACTGCCCTATTTCCATCTCAGGCTTCATGTAAAACGTGGGCTACCATACGTAACTAGTGTCTTCCCCAAACCTCCATCTACACATAATGCTATTTCTTAGAAATAAAAACATTATTTTATTCATGAGACAGAAATATATTTTTCTATTATTAATAGAGACATAGTACGTTTTTTAAATTGGAGGGACTCATCGTTGACTCTCCTTTCAGGTCAATACATATATATATACTAATAAGGTCAAGGGTCATGACCCCTTCCTATAGATACACACAGCACCAGAACGAAAACAAACAAGACGCTTGGCTGAAACCATTCCTGCTTTTGTTCCTAGATATTCATGTAGCTCATACTTTTGGAATAAGATATTAATTCAAGCACCAACAATAATTGATTAGGCAACCGTTGTCAAGTAAAACAAGAAGCCATTGTGTACACTGAATGCGATACATGAAAGGATGGCGACACGTGTATGAAGATGCTTAATATGAACTTGCCACATCCAGCTCGGCAATAAATTAACATCACTCCTAACGTCACTCCTAACGTCAATATGTACGAGAAATTAACTTACTGACTTCATCGTTGCTTTGGTCTGGTTACGACGCGCAAGCGTTAAGTGAGAATCGAATACAAGGAGGCCTCATCCAAATACTAACTGTCTATTGTAGAAATGTTCGTCGGTACAATCACAACCAGATCCATATTTCTATACATGCGTCAAACCTCTTTTTGATGTCACTGACAATTTGCTTATAAATTAAGGCTTAAATGCTGATGGCTGGAGAGGTTTCTGTAAGCACATCTCTATAGCAAGTAAACAGATGAAAAGTATGCCAAAAGTCCTGGCCCCGAGGTTACTAAAACTTTTTTTTCAGCATAATTTCATGCTCAACTCAAGGTTTTGTTCACAAATCTCCAGATATTTATTCAAGTTTTGAGCATGCAATCGTACTCAAAATGTTTAGTAACCTCGGGGCTAGATGTTCATGAATGGAATGGCAACATTGAGAGCTTAAAAAATAATTAAATTTATTCCGAAACGTGTCTGCGCACTGCTTGAGAAAGTATGGATCTCATCTGGTCGCCCCCCGACTTCTCGAAAGGAAACTAATAACTTGGCTAAGAATTAACTTCAATTTCTTGCTCAAACTCGGTTTTTACTCTCGTTAAGATTGAAAATTGTGTTTCGTCGTTTACTCCCAAGTGAGCCAAAAAAACCACCCTAAAATCTGTGTATTGCTTGTTAGTTTCGAGAAACCGGGGCGTGATATGTGAACGAACCGATCCGTTTTCATCTACTGGTCACATTATTAGGGTAGGACCACGAGCGTTTGCTGATGCGTCGCTCTGGCCCTGCCGCCGAGTTTGCAGGAGGAGCGGAGCCGGGGTTGGATTCCGCAGCGGGGGAGTGCTGAGACTGGGGGGAGGGCTGCATGGAATCGACATCCAGCTCTGCGCTGGAGAAGTACTGGCTGTCCAGACTGCGAAGTATCTCCAGCGTGGACTGCAGCTCTTCCTCGTTGATGGTGTTGGCGGGGGGAAGGCCCCGCATCAGGGTCGGCCTGTCCCCCCCACCAGAGCCGTCGGCGTTCGAGCCGGAACCCTGCTTCACCTGCAGCAGGCTGCCCAGGTCGATGTTGGGGGCATTGCCCATGTAGTTGACGTTGGGCAGGTCGAACGGCTGGTAAGAAGGCGTGGTGGGCGCGGACTGTCTGGCTTTGGTTGCGGTGGTGCAGGACGCGGACGACACAGACGGAACGGTAGGCAGGGCGCCGCCGGGGAACGGGTGCAGCTGGGCGGAGCTCACGTGTGGGCGCGTGGCCGTGGAGCTGGTTGATTTGGTGCGCGGAGGTCCGACCGAGGCGGAACTGTGGCTGACGGCACAGGCGGACGCCTTTTGTGAAGCGGTGCCGTAGTGGTGGTGCGTGACGTTGGCCTGGCTGACGATTATGCTGGTGTTGACCGGGCTAGGACTGTCTGCCTGCAGAAGACTGGGATGGCTCTGATTGAACTTTTCACATTCTGACATATCTACACTGTTCTCATTTGATATGGATTTGGTTTCAGAGGGCTTTGAACTAACTGGTTTTCTTTGGACGGATTGCCCTACAAGTTTATTAATTGTTTTGCTTTTGTTCTCCTTCCCGGGGGGATTGGGATTCAAGCACTTCTCTTTCAACAATGCAAGCTGATAGGAGAAAGGATAATCACTCGTTTTTAATTGCATTGCATCGGCTGCACTCGCCGCTCTCTCCAACGTTTCTAACAACACGGGATTGTTGGCACCATGTTTGCCCTTTCGCTCGGAATCACTGGAGCCTTTGGTTCGAACCTGAGACATGCCGCTCGCGCCGTCTCCTTCTGAAGTCTTCGACACAGAACACACTCTGTCGCCACCGTCGCTGCCTTTGTGGTCCTCGACCTTGCTCTTGCAGAGGTGGTTCAGAGCTTCCTCGTAGCTCGGCAGACTCTTCGAGTTCAGCAGCTTCTCCAGAACTCCGGTCTTCGTGCCGGACTCTGCAGTCTTGACGGCGTGCTTCACGCGCGGCTTCGTGTCGTGGAAGTCGCTGGCTGCGTGGTGAGCGATGCCTGACTTGCTGGGAATCTTGCACTCCGGCGACGTCAGCTGCATCAGTAGCGCGCTGCTGAAGGTGGCCGTCGTCATGGTGTAGCTTGGAGAGGCGGCCACCGTCACCATGGGCTTAATGGGGGTCACCAACTGGGGGCTGGCAAGGGAGGAGGGGCAGTTTGGAGACATCCCCCCCTGGATGGGCATGAAGGAGTTGGGGGAGCTGATGCTCTCGCTAGGACTGGCGATGATGCCGGCGTGCGATGCCATGTGTGGAGACGCCACAGAGTTGGGGGTCGATCGTGCACTCGGTGCTTGGGGTGAGGCTAATGGCCCGGGACTTTGGGGAGGGTGGTGTTCATTGGCAAAGGTTTGAGCTGATGAATCGGATGACCGGGTAGATGAGGTGCCGATGGCGGCGGCGGTGTTGTGGCCGAGACCGTCGACGGTTCCCATTAATATGAGCGGTGCGGTATTCATGACGGGACTGGCGTCGAAACTGTGGTAGCCGGCGTCGGACATCGGGGTGTGGTTGCTGGGACGCTCCATGGACGTCTGGCGTGGCCGGACGGCTGCCAGGCGGCCGGGGCTGGTGAAATGCACCGGGGTGGTCGGATTCTGATGCAGCGACTGCGGCGATGGAGACGGCTCCACTACGCGGTTCGGCGGGGCCGGCATGTCCAGGCCTTTCCCCAGGTTCCTCAGGTTCGGGCAGTGACTGCTGCTCACCTGTGAGGTGGGCACGAACACGGGCAGGGAGATGCTTCTCTGCACGGGGGCATAGCGGACTTTCACGCTGGTGGCCGCGTCGTTCTTTTGGCGTGGCGGGGGTGTTGGCGGAACGGTGAACGGCTCCTTTGAAAGGCCGGCTCCCCGTTGTGCGCAGTTGGGAATACTGTCGTAGTGGACGTCGTCGGGAGAAGGCATTTGTATTATGTCCCGAAGTCTCTTGGATATATCGAGAGACTGCTGAGGATTGACGACGAGATTTTCTCTGGCCGCCATGTTTTCAGTGATGAAGTCGGCGACATCAGAAGGTAGGTCTGAACCACTTCCATAAAGGTCTTCACTTAAAATACCTAAAATACTATTTGGCAGCACTTTGGGACAAACCAATGACATGTGATTTTCTGGAAATACTTTCCGAATTGGCAACACAATTTTGCTTCCCGATACCACATTTGGACTTGCAATCGACATATTCTTTTCTGGTGGCACTTTTGGTATTGCCAGTGTGATCTTTCTTTCTGGTGGCAATTTCGGACTCAATAAAGAAATGTTCATTTCAGAGGGCAGTGTATTTCTCACCGTGGAGATTTGACTTTCAATTTTTAGATTCGACATTGAAATCTTACTTTCTGTGTGCACATGTGTGCTTGCCATCGACATACTGGGTTCTGTGTGCACGTGTATGCCTGCCATCGACATACTGGGTTCTGTGTGCACGTGTGTGCTTGCCATCGACATACTGGGTTCTGTGTGCACGTGTGTGCTTGCCATCGACATACTGGTTTCTGCCAGCAGCTTTGGACTTGCCAAATGCATGCTGTTTTCCAGCGCAGTTTTCAAAGTCGCCATTGCAACGCTAGTGTCTACCTGCACACGTGGACTGGCTTCACTTTCTTTTGATTTGTTGATGGAGCTGAGAACAATCTTGCTGTCGAAGACTGGACGCTGTAGTAGGGAGAGGAGGTTGACGGGCTGGTTGTTGGGAACTGGCGGAGGTTTGGCAGGTGGGGCACTCGCCTTCATCTTCGCCTCATTCCTCCTGTGTTGCTGCACGTACTGCTGTAGAATGAGCTCCACTCGCTTCCTGTCGGCGGCCGTCAGCTGCTGCGAAGCCGCTTCATCTTCCTTTGGACCTTTCTGCGCCTTGCTGAAGAAGTTGCTGAGTCTCTGGTCGAGCTGCAGCTTCTCCTGGAGGAGCTGCTTCTGAGTGGGCCTCGTGGACTTGGCGCTCACGCCCACCGAGGCGGTCTGGGTAGACGGCAGCGACACGAGGTCGTGGTCGACGACCATCGGGGACGAGTCCAGAAGGGCGTCGCTCTCAAGACTCTCAACACTCAGCTTGCTCCCAGGAACCCTCAGGACGAGCTTCTGGCTCATTGGCGTTGCGGATTTCGTCATGCTTTCTCCCTGGGAACAGTGGTTCAATGGCATCGCAGGTTTGACACCCGTCTCTCCTCTGGAATATTGGTCCATTAGCATCACGGGTTTTACAACGGTCTCTCCTTGGGAGCAGTGACCGATTCTCATTGGTGGCCGAGATTCGAGCATACGATTTACACACCGACTCTCCTCGGCTCTCATATCGTTAGAATTCATCCGTTTCGTCTTACTCTCCACCTCCTTGTCGTTCAACTTCCGCTTCCTTCCCAAAGGAGTGTCGGCATCTCGTGAGAGCAGCTTCTCGAGAGAGTCTTCATGCTTTGCCGGCACCTCGCCGTCAGACAGGTCCGAATTGTCCAGCGAGTTGGCAGAGGCGGTCTCCGCACGTTTGCTGGCCCGCAGCCTGGCTTCATTGTGCTTAGCCAGCAGCAGCGTCACGGGAGACTGCTGCATGGGAGCGGTGACGTTGGGGGGGAACTGGCTGCTGCTGACCATGTCGAAGCCGCAGGAGGACACCGGACACGACTGCGGTCCGACCGCCGCCGCCGCGCCGCCTCCGGGTTTGGGAGACCCCACGATTATGAAGACCTCTTTGGACTTGGAACGGGAAACGGTCTGCAGTGGCAGCTTGAGCATGTCTGACGGCACGGCGTTCACCGAGCCCGGGGCCAGCTGTGCTCCCTGGAGGTGCACGTTGGAGGCGATGTGAGCCAGGATCTCCTGCGCCTCTCGGGCGCGCCGTTCCTTCAGGATGGCAGACACGGGTCGGCTGTCGTATGCCGGACCCTCGCCGTTGACGGCCTTCTGGTCTTTCAGGATGGACGACACAGTCTTTGTAGGAGTCACCTTTGGGCGGATTGGAGTAAAGCGGCTTTTGGACTTTCTGGGTGTTTGCGGTGACGAGGGGACGCTGACGGCAATGCCATCGCTGCCGACAGTTATTGGGGAACAGATGACCTTCCCATCAGATCTAAGGTCGCCTTGCTCATAGTCGGTCATATAGAACTTGAGGCCGTCGTTCGAGTCGGAACTGGTTGCATCCATGAATGCGCTGTCCGAGTCTGGGGTTTGAGATTCTGACTTGACACGTGTCATGTGGCTGTGGCCCTGCGACAGCTGTATTGAAGGCGAGTCGGCGTCCTTCCACTGATTGGAGACGGGAACAAATGCACTGCGGTTGGGAGTGGTTGGCAAAGCAAAGTGGCTCTTCTCGGGCGTTTTCCTCCCGATGGAATCAGCGACGTGTTCCACGAGCGGCACTGCGTCCATCTGACCGCCGTCTTTCTCCACCCATTCTACCGAGGTCGCGGACCGCACGGACGGTTTCTTCACCACGTGATACTGACCGGTCTCGGACTCGCGGCCGCAGTCGTGCACCGGCCTCCCGGACGTCGAGTCGGCCTCGGCCTGGACCTCCATGTGACTGTGGCCGTTGCACCGGCGCTCCATCGACAGATCCACGCCGGTGTTCACGTCGCGGGTCCGCGCGGCCTGCTGCACCACGGCCGCCGCAGCCAGGCTGGCCCTCGTGGCGCCGGGGGACTGCAG
>JAULBO010207041.1:0-12762 GCA_032355325.1 Clypeosectus delectus
TGAGAACGACGAGCAGGCTGACCTGGACTTCCGGGTTGCTATATTATAATAATAATAACAATAATAATAATAATAATGATATTAATGCGTCAGATACAATGCCTAATGCTCTTCAGATACATGTACAGTATGCTTATCTCGGTAAATATATAATTGTGCACTCACTTCCCATCTCAATCTCTGGCAATAATATCATAGCAATATATGATTATTATAGAGGCGTTGTCCGGGAATACTAGTATATTGCCATATATGTTGTGCATGATGTGTTGGTGGGTGTCGCAACCAAACACGGATGTAATTAGTAAGTTGTTTATTGAAATCTAATTATCTTCCAAAGGAAATGTATGTTCTTTTCAATGCGTAGCAAATGCTGATCAGCACTATGTACATCAGCTTACGCGCTAAAGTAATAATTTGACAGATTACAATCTGTCACCCCATGAAATTTAACACGGTAGCCATGGTGTAATTCGAGGAAGCTCGCAGCCTGTGTTATTTCCCGCTATATATATTTGATGTGCAAATACATGTACATGTACATCACGTAAAAGCTATTACGGTAAATAGTCAGCAAACACGAGTACACAACAGTTGACAATCGACAAAGGTTCCAGTAAGTATTATCCAATTGATCTCATAACCAAGGTGCAGGTACACACACACGCGCGCGCGCGCGCACACACACACACACACACACACACACACACACACACACATATATACACTCTCCGATATATGTAGGAAATAAAGATCATATATTCATTCATATAATACGATTTAGAATTATAATATTCAATGCCTAATTTACAGATACGCTATTTCATGTATAATACCAATAATATGTAAAGATTCCATAGACTCATTATATGAATATTGACATCGCTTGATCTAGCAAGGTACATACCAATGCTTTACCGTCGGTTTCAGAGTCAAAAGGCAACGACATGCTTCTCGCATCCGATGGCAGACGGGGATTCGGGATAACCAATTGCAATACTACATCTTGCTTGCCTGGTCTCGGCGGGTTCTCATTGGTTGTATTATGTTCCGGTTCCACATTACTTTCCGGAGATTTAGCTTTCCCCGTCCTCTTTCTGGATTTCTTGGCTTTACTCCTTTTCCGTCGGTGTACGTCAGTTGCTATGGCAACGTCAATTGGTTCATGTATCAATATTGCAGGCACTAACGGCGGTGAATCTCCTACCGTGTTAGACGCGTTGTCAACAACAGTATCAACGTTTGTTTGTGAATTCACATTATCACATGTGTCACCAGTGTTAGCTTTGTCGTTTGTGTTATTCTTTCTAACAAACCAATTCCTGATGAAGTCGAGCGGGCCAGTGTGACTGTCATTAGCTGTAGACTTGAGAGAAGGCGTATCACCAGTCAGCCCAATCTTCTCGATCAGGATACGCTCACAGTCTATACACAACAACAAATGTTACACAATCTCATATAATGGTACATGACATAATACTGTTATATACGAATGCACGTTGTTTACGTCAAGGGGAAGTAACCAAGACTTAGTATTACATGGCCTTGTAGACTTGTATAAAACTTTCAATACAAATTAACCTTTAAAAGCAGTACAATTATAATACTTTACCACGATATTTAGACATATTTATGTACCTGGACTGGCATGCGATCAATGTCTTTCTATAGACTATGCAATGGCTGTCGTAAAATATATTTGTATGTACATGTATTTAAATATCACAAATTATAATGCTTCAAAATACCGAATATTAGTGGTCGATGTTATCCATAACAGTTTATATACTTGACAAAAAAATACTAATAAAATGCCCAATTCAACAATTTGCCTGGCATGATGCATCGTTTGCGTCACAATATCTTGACTTACTGATAATAATATTACGCTCAGTCTATGATGTAAACACTACCGAATATGACCACGTAACAGAAACATCGACAATGAAATCCAACGATAGTCTGCTTTAAGTGTTATAAGATACTGTAACCTATACAGGTAAACTAAAACCAGGTCTCCGTAGTCTCCGTGTCTCCGTGAGCTAATTACCCGTATGTCCGGATTGTTTAGCATACTCCAGTGGAGTGCCTCCTTCGACATCCGCTGGATTAGCGCAGACTCCTAGATCCAGGAGTGACGTCACACACTCTGTCTGACCAGTAGCAGCTGCCCAGTGTAACGGTTGTCTGGAAGCCGAACACAATAATAATATGGATATCGTAGTCAGGACCATAGAGGGAACAGCTAGCAATATATCGCTGTATGGACGAAATAATTAATAAGGGAGTAACTTGCAGTGTTCGTTGCGCTATTTGCCTTGCAATACAATTTTCAAATTTTAATACGGTTACAACAGAGTTGGATGCTGTTACCGAGGATGCATAAACAGCATGCAACTTGACAAAACAAGTTTAAAACCAGAAAGCACTCCGGAATTAAGCTTTATCACGGCACGTAATAATAAACACAATAGGTCCGAACGTCGGAACATTGGCGTTCAGTGGATTTTAATAATTATCTCACCTCACACAAGAATGTCGGATTTTGATTGGCTGAGAGGCGAGGGCAATTATTGTCAATGTTCCCCGCTTCAGCGTGGAATAAGTTTTGACTAGTTGTTCCTTGTTGTTGTGCTACGCCTGAGTTTAGCAGTTATCGGAAGCCAGGTTTAACTATACTAGGTAATTACAGCTAATGAACAGCTATTTGCTGAATTTAACCTTGACCGTGTATGACGTTACAATGAACAACGCATCTAACCAGAATTATGGTAATTACTGCATAGCTGCAAATACCGAATTTTTGAAATATATTAGTTATGGGAATGAAAATTGGTGTTCGGTGAGATACATTCGTTGTCAACCGGTCATTCGGGGGTATACGTATGTGGGTTTATGTAAACTTGTAGTTCATACATAACCTCGCTCACAACACAATCAGACATAATTATATACTGTTGCTAAACCCAGTATTATATATTACCGCTTGCTCACACCCACTTATCAAAGTAGGTAAGATGGCCGTGTACGATGATTGCTTGACCTCTCCAGTGTGTTTCAGAACTTCGTTGCGATTGACAATATGCCTTAGACAATGTCCAGTGTTCATATTGATGTCCAGTGTTCATATTGATGTCCAGTGTTCATATTGATGTCCAGTGTTCATATTATTGTCCTGTGTTCATATTGATGTCCAGTGTTCATATTGATGTCCAGTGGTCATATTGATGTCCAGTGTTCATATTGATTAACGTTAAACCAGATACGCTTCCAACTAACTGTTACAATATGCTTCACGATAATGCTATATAACTTATTTATGCCTAAGTTCAACAGTAAACAACCCTGCCTGCATGAGTACAGTTGTAGTAATTCGCTACAGTTTATTTATTACTCTGATAATGTATCAGCAAGCTACACTAAAAAAACACGCATGCGAACGAATAATCCGATGGTATACCGTATAATCAATAACATCTACATGTATAATAACAATAGTAATAATAATATTGTTAACTATTATAATAAGTATACCGGTATTGTAAATAGTACCCATTCCACCACACCATGAACACTTTGCTATTATAAAAACGTATATCGTATCATTACCCCGATCAATGCCATGGATTACTATACACTCACCATATAATACCTCCCAACACCATGGGAAGTATACAAGACGAAATGTGCTTCCGCCTTTCAGCGCTAATATTTAGCATACACATTACCATAGTATGATCACACAGGATACTATTTCCCCTAAAATAAGAAAACACGTTCTGGCTGTGCACCCTACCCGCCCAACCACCCAAACACGCACATACATGTACATACTACCCAATACACCGCACGCGGCATACACACACACACACACACACACACACACACACACACACACACACACACATACTCTCTCTCTCACACACACACACACACACACACACACACACACACATTACTTTCCAAGAACACGTTTTTAAATATTCAAAAAGAGTAAAATGTATCGGCGCGCAAAATATCATTAATGCGTATTGTCTTCCCACAATCGCGTTACGATAAGACGTTTTCATTACTTTTGATAGCTCCTTATTTTTATTATTTTTATTCTGAAAGTATAATCTGTATGTATCGATCACTATCACATGTGTTTAATTTGCTAGAAAAATACAATACTAGTAACTGGAATGATCCAATCGTAATAATAAAAAATAAATAAATGCCTGTTTTGCATTCGTGCAAACCTCCCAACCCATCATTTCATCCATCCTACTTAACGTTTCATCGTTTCTGTCATCCACCGAATCGTCTTATTTTACAAACTACATAAAGATCTAGGAAATATGTCATGTGCAAGTAGGATATGGCCCAAATAGAGGCCAACAGTTTAAGTGGATCCTAAAACGCTGTCCTCTGTCATACAGTTGATTGCTGGTAAAATAAAAAGAAGAGATAAAAAAAAAAAAAAAGGATAGAAGAAAAATGAATTCAAAATCTGCCCCATTTTGATTTGAATCTTCGCACATTGATTAACAATTGTAGTTCCTTCTCGTCGGTCGCTTTTCTTCCTTGCTTTCAAACTACGAGTTCTAGTGCGCTATGTTCTCGAGTAATAGAAAAGGATGCTTGGCGAGCTCGTCGGTTGTAAGGACCCTGGCCGAGATTTTGCCTAAGGGTGTGCCGAAGTTCAATGATTCGCTCATATCCGAGGACAGAGGAAATTGAGTTGAAGGCAAAAACATATTATTTATCAAATTAAATAGATTCCGAAAACCGTGCGAACGATGGACCTCATTTCCAGGAGCTGTGAAAGATGTGGCAATTAACGAGAAAAATGGGAACCAGAACATATTAATGAGATAGACCGAAAAAGAGAAAAAGAAAATCTCATTTAAGTATTTTCAGATAAATTGCAATGAGTTTTTAAATAATACTTCTTGCCGTGTCTAGTTCCCACACATTGAAAGCATGGACAAATATGATTAAATCTAACTCATAAACATCGGGTACCAGCGGAGCGAATAATTGTAGGGTGAGAGTCATCGCGCTTGATTTAACATTATGGAGACAAACTATGAGAATTAAACATACGAAATTTACACCTAACACTGAAACATTTTCAAAGACCAAAAATAAAATAAACAAAAAGACAAAACCTTTTGATAAACTCGCACGGATGCGTTGTCGCAATACTAGCAACGCCGTGAACCCTTTCTGGAATTTGGTGTTACCACAAAACCAAGAAACTGATCATTCTTACGCTTCGTTGGGTCGGCAAATCGCAACCGCATGAAATCGACGACTCTATACACACGCATACAAGAACAGCTTTATCCATTTTCCGCTTCAGCGATCCTAACTATAGGGTCCCCCCGCGTGAATAGGGCGGCAGGTCTGAAAGCCGCGCGTGGCAAGCAGACCCTAAATGGTAACCCCCACCCCACTCCCTCCCTTGGGAATAACACCCCAAAAAGAAGGGCCCAATTTATGCCTGTTTTAGAAGAAACGGGAAAACAGTCTTTAATACTCTCTGGAGATCACACAAATTAAAAGCCATGTTACAGCTACCGCGTTATCGCGTTTAAGAGAACATTATTAATTCTTAATAACCAGAAAACTAAGTTTGCCGTTCATCATAAACCGCTTCCTACGCTATTGTGGAATAATTAAGATGCTCTTAACGTTTGATAAAGCAACACTGTAAAAACCTGCAGAGCATTGTAAATACACACGAATGTGTATTATACTGAGAACTAAATACATGCGAAATTATTCTAAAAATGTGGTCGTAATTTACGTATTATGGAGACTTTAGAACTTTAGAGAACACTTGCAAAATATCAAATATCTGATATAGAATATTTAAAATAAAGTCGTAATATGTATATATTTTAAACTGAATAAATAATAATACAAATGCTAGATGTTTAAAATAAAATAAAATTGTATTTCAACGGTAAATATGTGTACGAATTAATACCCAATACGTATGTATTTGTACATATTTATATTGTGCGTACACAATTGAGTAAATGCATATCAGCCAGTATCCACGATAAATAAGTTAAGATAACACGCGCACATGGCTAATAGATGCTAGTAACACCTGCTAAATCGACCACCCAATTGTTTGCAAAATTAAAACTCATGCTGATAGAATGTATTCTTAAGGATAAGAGCAAAAAGGAAAATCTAAAATTTACCTCGATGCGTCCTTTGCTTAATCACTGAATAATACTCAATTTTTATCACAATACTAATTGCAAAAACAATTCACATTTTGCATCCGAAAACACCGTAAATCCCAAAGTGACATATCACTAAATGTGGCTGATTTTTTTTTCAGGTTCGTAATTCCGATCATTTAACCATCCTTCCTCCAAAAACTTTGTTTCATGTATGTCCCAGCTGCGTTGATAAATAGCTCTGCGTTGAAATACAATTATATTCTCTCATTAATTGGTAATAGATTCTCCCGTTGATCTGGATTTCCTCCGGGTGTTTTTTTCCGATTGTCTTTTATCCTCCAGTATATATCTGAAATACCTACGGTCATAAAGCAAAGAAACAAAACGGGACACGAAAATTGAAATAATATTGGAAATGTGGAGTGTTAGGTATTTAGAGCGACTATAAGACCCCGAGACTGCGTGCCTTGTTGCGTATTAATCAGTGGGTATCGGACTATCTGAGATAGGAAACACAAAAACCTTCCTTGCTTAGCAACTGAGTGCAGTGAGATAACCGTCTCACTGCGGTACTGAAATAGTTGCCAGAATTCGGAGCAAGCTTTTGGCCGCCATATATACCCAGCAAGACAGGTATTTAGGTGTCACTTCTATTCCACTATATGCGTCTACCTAAACCCGCCACCGTTTTACACGTACAGAATGAAATGACGAAAAACTGAATTAAAGTTCCATAAAGTTTTAATATTTATCTAAATAGAACATTGTTTTCGTGGAAAAATCTCTCTGAGACATACATATGTAATGAAATGTACATGATTTTAACAATATCGAATGACAACATTGATATGGAGATGACTGAAATATACTACATGAATAATGCCATTAGCGTCCGTTCTAGAACATGGCTTATATATATATAAATATATATATACTGTATATGTATCGTAATCTCCTTTGTTGATATTTTGGGAAAATGTCATAAAATGCAATGCGTACAGATATACTTCTGCTCTGATTGTCAGTGCTGGAACAATTCTTCCGTTCGGAAGATAAATAGAAATCTTCAAATTCACGCTAACAATATATGGCTTTAAATAAATTAAACAAATATATTTACTTAATTTACAAATGTGTCAGGTATATATAAAGAAGTCTCTTGATTTACCTGCTCATTGGCTAGATCTCTACTACATTGAAATAATCGCCTAATGTCCTTGCGGTATCACACTTCCCCCAGCTGCAGTCATAGTGTGGGCTAGAGGAGGCTACCCTGTCTCCCACCACATACAAATACACCCGTCTTGCCACATGAACGACACAAAAGTCAGAGCATGAACCGTGCATGCAAATTAAATATGCGTCTTTCCTTTGACAGAACTGTTGTCCTTTTTTTTTAACGAAAGGCAGTCCATTTGCATGCTGAACTATACACATTAGAGAAGTCGCGAGTGTGGGTCCGATCTTTGGTATAACAGCGCTTCCAATGTGCGTAATAAAAAATAAAATATTTAAAAAAAAATAATAATTAAAAGGTGGAACAGAACATAAAATAAATTCGAATTTCACAAACTGGCGGAATGAGGAACGTATTTATAGTAGCTACCATCTGGATTGGACATAGGAGGCGAGCTTTCCTTGGGCATGGTGAGGGGTGACATTTGGGTGTACCCGTACCCCGCCTGCATGTTTTCGTACAGTTTTAAGTCCAGTTTGCCCATGGATCCTTCAGACATGAGATTGTTTATGGAAAAAGGATGATTAAACGACGGATGGTGACCCGCTAACTGACCTGGTCCTAGTGTTAATCCATGGCTGTGATTGCGAATATCGTGAAGAGATTGCGCGTTGGTCAGTTCTGTTGTGCACGTTGGTGTGAGAGACACGGGATGTTGTTGTTGTTGTTGTTGATGTTGTTGATGTTGTGGTGGTGGTGGTGGTGGTTGTTGCTGCTGCTGCTGTTGCTGACTGTGATGTTGCTGGTTGTGTTGCTGCTGGTTGTGTTGATGCTGGTTGTGTTGTTGTTGTTGATGTTGTTGTTGCTGCTGTTGTTGTTGTTGTGGTGGTGGTGGTGGTGGTGGTTGTTGGAGAGGCTGTTGACTAGGATTGTGGGGGTGCAGTTGAGGGTGGGTCAGTTCTGGAGGGGTGTTTCCGTGGTTCGCTTCCATCTTGGGTTGGACGAGAGGCTCCACTGAATGTGGAGGGGTGTTGGGTGCCGACATACCCGACCCGTTGTCCGTGGATGTTGGGGTAGAGTCCGGATTTTGAGCATTTTGTCCGTTTTGATGGGTGGACCCAGGCTCCGGTGAGTTGGGAACTCGCAAGGATTCTTTCTTGGGACACTTGAAGCGTTTTTGACGTCTGAGGTAGCAACCGTTTTCAAACATGTTTCCAGAATCGGGGTGCAATGTCCAGTAACTTCCCTTTCCCGGTCGATCAGGCGTGCGGGGAACTTTGACGAAACAGTCATTAAATGACAGACTGTGTCGGATCGAGTTCTGCCATCTTTGTTGATTCTGGCGATAAAACGGGAATAAATCCATGATGAACTGATAAATTTCACTCAATGTACACATTTTGCTGGGCGATTGCTGTATGGCCATGGTGATGAGCGATATGTATGAATACGGCGGTTTCGCGTGGGTATAGCTACGCCGGTAGGTCTTGTCCCGTGCACGATTTAAAGCTTGGGCGCGGTCCATCGGCATCAAATTGGGGTCCATGGGCGACCTGCTCATGCCGTTCATTTGCATGGTCTGCATGGTTGTCATCCCGTTCATAGCACTGACACTTCCCATAGCGTTCATATTGTTCATGCTCATGGGATTGTGCATCGCGCTCATGGCACTCATGCCCATGGATGTCATAGACGGAGCCATGGCGCTCATACTGCCCATGCCCCCCATGCCTTGGGGGGAGTAGCTCATGTTGGACATCGAACCCATCGTGCCCATGGTCGAGCCCATGCTGTTGATGCTCGGCATGGTCGTCATGGCGTAGCTGTTGGTGTTGGTCGGATCGTACGGCGACTTCGACGACAGCATGCCGGGTGCGTATGAATCCATGACGATGTAGTCCAACTGTATACTGGGTTGGGTGTTCCTCGCAAGAATAGAAAGACACTCTGTCGAGTCGCACAGTCTTCTTGGCCGCTACCTCTGGGCAGGCATTCACCGCGCGGACTGCACGGGAAACACACCGATATTTCGTGCAGCTAAGTGACAATGGTAAGCACTTCACGGCGAAGCAATCGTAAAAATATAGAAAACCTTGCCGGGGAGAAGGGTAAATATACCAAGGCTCCTTCAGTGGATGGGCGGAGCTTCGCGGAGGAGGAATTGACCAATCGGCGAGCACAGCGCTGGCAAGCCACACCCAGTCGTCACTCGGCCTGTTTGGACAAAAAGTCCCAGAGCTTTTATCGACTGTCGATCACCAATTTGGCAAACAAACCACTTTAAACGAGACTCGCTCCAAAACATCATTATTTCCAAGTCGTTAGGAAATGTGCGGCTTGTTTCGCTTATCTACGCCTTCAATTTCTCGGGGGGCGGTCTTTTGAAAGCGGGCGTCTGATTCTGTGATCGGCGGTTCCACTCAAACGCTAGTTGTCCCCTGTCAGCACTCAACATTACCATCCCATTATATGCCCCACTTGTCACTCAACCAGCTTTTTCAAACATTCAAGTAAGGAGAAATAAACATGGGTTATCGTTTCATTCATGGAGAGACTGTGTGTGTATATGCTAGACGTATACGCTGTGTGTACACAATAGTATAATATGTGTGGGAATACCAACGTCCACCCTGCAATGTATATACATGTAGATCCTCAGATATGACATGAAATGTACAACGAAGATATTTGATTGATATTTAATATTCCCTGTATCTTGTGTAAGGGAATTATGAACTGAGAAATGAGCGCGTTGTACGAACAAACGCATCCGAGATTAATTCATTTATTTGCGTGTAGTTATTTACTGCACTTTTTTTTAAAAACAGGAGTGTTTGTTAAGTTTCTATTTAACTAAATACAATAAAAAGTACTATATTATATGAAAGTGTGACTGTATTAAATCATGTATTTCTAATACCGATTTCTAAAAATATATTAAACACCAATGAAGTCGTTGTGATGTGGGATAGGTTTTATGCTGGTATCTGGTGAAATTATTTTTTTTTTGGGGGGGGGGGGGGGGGGCCGGGAGCGGTTGGTGTTAGGACAGTTTGTTAATTCCCTTCACACCCGAAAATACACTCCCATCCTCAAATAGTTTAAGCATTACACCCACCCGGATCACGAGAATATATTAGCTCTTATTTGCATGACCTGTGCCCCTATATACTAGTAGTTATAACTACTATTACAGGTAAGTCTGTAAACCAGGTTCGCATAATATATATACTAGTATACTAGTATATTTGACCGGGTCTTGTTAAACGCCCTAACGTTTAAGCTAAGGATTTCATTTCAAATATCATGTTCTCGTATTGTATTTAAACCGACGGATCTCGCACTGTCCCAAAACCAGTCTTCGCTAATCCCTCTTCTTCTTACTAGCATTCAGCTATCACCTGTGCAATATTAAAGTCACATATACCATACCGGTGCACGCAATCACAACCGGAGTTGAGACGGTTTAACCTTCGTATCATTGCTTGTTATAGACCGCTCAACCCGAGTGTGAAAAACACACGCCTAACCGCCTCGGGAAGCAGCTAGTATCTAACAAGTAAAATGTCGCTGATCGTGAATGCGCTCGGGAGTGAACTACTTTTTATTTTATTTCGTTATTCATTGACATTGTGTTGCATTCATACCTGAACACGAACTCTTCTTCAATGCATGGAAAGATGTAGCATTGATTCGCACCTGGCCAAAGAAGGAACGCTCGCTCTACCTTTCCTCTGCTTATCCCCCCCCCCCCCCCCCCCACACACACACACACACCTTGTGCCCCTCCCCTCCTACAATAAACCATGACGCCTGAGGCATGTGCGCGACCAATGCGTGAAACTGACAAATTGTTTGGCTACAATCTACATTCTTGTCATCAAGCCATCATAATACAATTAGAGGCAGGGCGTTTGCCGTGTGTATGTGTAAACCTGATTGCAGTGGGAAATGATTATTAGTATGTACATTAAAGGGGCATTATGGAGCGTTATTTCGGGGGGGGGGGGGGGGGGGGCCGCCAATTACCAACATTTTGTTTATATATATTTTTTTATTATTAAGTGTTATTTTATTTGAAGGCGTTAAATATACACTTTGGCACTGCTTACTGGCTTTAACAGTATTAACACCGAATGCGAGATATATTTACAGATGACCCTTACTAAGACGTTGGAATGATTAAACATGTAGTCTATACAATGCATTTTAAATGATTTAAAAATATATATACTTGTCGATCCAGTGTACCGGGTAACATTTTCGTTTGAATATTAAAAGCGGAAACGCAACTTTTCCACGATTAGAGTTAATACTTACGGTTGTATTGTTCCATAAAATAAAAATAAAAAATAAAAAAAGGACATACGTTTCATGGCGTTCATACTAATAATAGCAATGGTCACTTTGTCGCCTAATTATTAGCTGGACATCGCTGCTCAAAGGCGTTCATATTATTACCCAGGTCAGTAGATCAGTGTGCAAAAACATTCCCTCCCAACCACCTGGGGATACTACCCATAGATACCGTGTTGCAGGCTCTAGAAGGTTAATATTCACATCACCATATTTTCCTACCGGGTACCCATTTATGTTGTTATTAACAGGGGCACCATCGAACTAAGTCACTTGCCTAAGGTGATAGATACTCTTGGGTTATTTTGTAAGACTATAACCTACTACACAGTTAAAAATTAGACCGATCGGGTGGACACGGGTCACCCATCCGACTTCTCTCCGAGACCGATCGTGCCTAACTTGAAACCTTAGCACGGGGCCATGCTAGATAAAATGAACTAACACCGAATCGAAACTTCTTAACTTAAGAATTTCTTAGTAAAAAAATATCTCTAAAATTGACATGAGCAGAAACCCAGTTAGGCACATTCTTAGTACTTACGAACGTTTTAAGACTTAAGAAGTTTCGAGAATACGGCCCCAGGAATATAGCTGTACATACGCCAGTGCATATAAACGTGTAGAATACTGAACATGGCATATCGGAGACCAACGGAATACATCGGCAATTCCCGTCACGTCAAATCCGCTCGATCAAAGCCGAATGAATGATGTAATTAATACCCATGTTATAAAAGTGCCTACTAGTATATATAGATATCGTCGGTTACACAGCTGTGTCATCTGTTGCACCTACATATTGTACACTAGTATGTTATTTAGTTGAAACCGTTTACTTAAATTACAATGAGAAAACAGTCGACACACTATATGCATTGCAATGGTCCATTGGAGACATACTATACTATATCTCCCTCGTGTTTTGGAATACACACATTTATCACATAACATGGCTCCTGGGAGCTGGATACGTCCATTGGATATTTTCACGTATCCAACGTTGGATATCGGGAACCTAATCACCAAATTCATACGCGCTGT
>JAULBO010207263.1:0-12761 GCA_032355325.1 Clypeosectus delectus
TGCGCATGCTTAAACTGGAGGACTCCTAATGCACAGTCGCCATCTAGTGGAGAATTTTGCGCGGCGAACCCCATTGCCTAAAGTCTATTGCCTGTATACAGTTTATCGCAAAGGATTGATTGCCCTGGAGCGCATTACCTTAGGTTCGTTGCCTGAAATGCATTGCCTAAAGTGGATTGCCTGAAGTGCATTGCATGAACCTGGATGAAGTGGATTGTCTGAAGTCCATCCGCTAAGGTTGAAATACATTGTCTAAATTGATTGCCTAGTTCCAAGCTTAAAGTACACTTTCTTAAAACTCATACCGCCTAAAATACATAGCTTACAGTTCATGACACTAAGAACAGCATAGCGAACAGATGCAGAGAGGAAAGGAGAATGCTTCAGATGGTACCTCCATGTCACGTCGTATCAGTACCATATGGCGCTCCAGATTTCCACATAGCGATGGTGTTACGTTTTACAGAGGATAGAAGTCACGCCCCTACTTGATATTCAGTTGAAACAAACCTTGCTGGTATTAAAAACGTTATGTGTGGCGCTACAGCCCTATTGTAATCAAACCCCTTCAGTGTATCCATATGGAGAAAGGGTATAATCACATATACATGTTTATATTTCGTGTCGCCAAGTCGATACGCACGTGCATCGAGAAGACATGATATAATGATCAAACTTTACAACCAAACAGAAATGTAATCGAAATACTAGTAGGCCTATTCAACTGAAAGTACTTCTCCATTTGTCAAATCCTAATTTAATCTCTATTAAATAGATCATAAAAGAGTGCGTGCCGGATATTAGTCCGTTTGGTCACGAATCATTGTGAAATGCTGATAGCTCGTTTGCTCTCACGGCCGTTCACGACTCCGAAAACAAACCCTCTCTCTCTCTCTCTCTCTCTCTCTCACACACACACACACACACACACACACACACACACACACACACACACACACACACACACACACAGAGACAATCACACGCTCACAAATGTTGCCTGAAGTACATCACTCAATGTTCATTGCCTGAAGTGTATCGTTCAAGGTTGTTAAGTATCTGCGTATTTTTGCTGAGGGGTTCATTAAAAATAAGTGAACCAGAAGTGAAAGTCGGTACTCAAGGAAAGCTAAAAAACATTAAGCTGAGTTGAGTGTGAACGAAGGCAAACATGTGTTTGTCAAAACCTTGATAATGTTATGTGTTAAGCCTATATCAAAAGTGAAAGAACTGCAACTTCAATTCTGAAATTGCTGGTCAAGATCCCTCAGCACATAACTAACAACTACCACAAATCTAAATTAATTTAGTTATTTCACCGCGAAGAGTGATGACAGGTCATGTATACATCGCATCGTTGTAAAATAAATGTAGCATTGAGACTCTGCTTGTTGCGACTCGAGTTCGTGGAAAGTGCCACAGTGGGAACATGGACCCACGTTATCTGTTACATTGAACAGAAGCAGAGCATATCAGCATACCATCATCGTGTATACGAGGGCTTACGTGCTGCATGTCTGCTTTATATTTTAGTATACTGTACATATATCCCATGCTCGCCTGGTACGTTTGGCTACAGTTCTAATGAAATGCATGACATTGTATTGCTTTAATATATGGTTCACTGTGTGTGACTGCTTCGAACCTCGGGTCCTGAGTCTGTTGAAGATTATAGAGCCGCTCGTATGTAGTCACTACATATCATGTAACACACAGGTACCACTCTGATGACATTATGTAGGCAATGGAAATTGGGAATATTGTATATATTTCGGTCGTGTTCATACGTTAACCGCATAGTGAGTTCGGTGAGTAAGTTTGAATGTATTTAACAAAATATTTCCAAAATGCAAGCGTCATAAATTATAGTGTGGCCCTTAACATGGAGAGGTGTTGCCCTTTATATTGAGTAGGGTTTTAAGTTGAAAAGTTAGTTTTAAAGCTGTTCTTGTCTGTATAAATTGCTCATAAAAGATAAAGATGTTTCACAACGAGGGTCCTGTTTTAAACTCACGCAGTGATATTTTAATACGGTATATTAATGACGTACCTTAGTGATAGAAGTATCCCTAGACAGGCGGTGACATGTGCCATTGTGTTCTATGGACAGTAGGTCCTTTCTTGGGATCTGTCAGCTTCCCGCCTAAGTACACCTACTACAAAATTGTGTCGACTGTCTCTGCTGCATGCACAAACTACGCCGACCAAAATAGTGCGTCAGCAGATGTTGGATGCGCGCGTTGTAAACTTGTACACGACTTGGAAGACCTATCAACGAGTCTGACAATCACGCGTGGTATCCCACAAGCAGTAGTACTCGCGGTTACTCGAGCGTCTGCGCGCGAGAGTAGTAAAACTTGGCGTTTTTGTAGCCAGCTGAGGTATACGAGATAGCTACCACAAGTCTAATCTGTTCTCCTATGCATGTGAGTCTACAGAATCTACTTCAAATGGGAACGACTTGAGGAAGAGAATGGATATCGGTAGATCGAGACATTGGAGCTGGCAGTCAACACATGGTCCTTATATGCTTGTAAGATGCGTGGATTCAATATTCGGTTAAGACTTTGTATTTTAACATTGACCATTTTGTTTAATTCCAAGAAGACATGGATATTTTGTTTTGGATGTCCACGTTCATGTAACAGTTTATTGTTTATTTTGTGAACACTTCTTCGGAAGTATATGTTACAGGTAATCTGTATAATCAGGTAATCTGTATAATACCTGATTTTGTCATTGAATTTCAGTTCACTAAGTCCATTTTTTTAAAGTCTGAGATGACAAAGTGATTCCCTTTAATTGCCAGATAGAATGGCATGAGTTTGATGAAATAAAATGAAAGTAAAACGTACATTTGAATCGGCATTGATACAATTTTTTTCTGTGAATAATAATATAAATGCATGCAATTTTGTGTGAATACATTATACACAATCTTAATTTTCTTTCATCAAACTCATGCCATTCTATCTGGCAAATAAAGGGAATCATTTTGTCATCTCAGGCCTTTTAAAAATTGACTTAGTGAACTGAAATTCAATGAAAAAATCAGGTATTGAACAGATTATATCCATGTCCTTCCACATTATCACACTGGGCGTCAGTATGCCTGATGACAGTGTCAATTCCTATGACATGATGTCCACTTATCTGTGATATATCTGTGGCTTCATTAAACGACCACTCAATTACCCCGTCACAGACATGCAACTCGCACCCCTATTACACGGCTTCAATCGGGCGGCATTTGAGCTTGCTGGTTGTGTCCTTAACCTTATGCATGTTGTAGGCAACCGGAGGTGCCCTATACATAAAAGTGCGTATGATCAATCGAGCAGGGAAAGGGTTAACATTCGGAATAGCTAGGGTCTACTCATTGTTGGCCTACCCATAAAGCTGGTTCAACAATGCGCACTTCTTACAGGAAGGACGTATACACATTATGTATAAGGTTATTACGACGATTGTGATTAATCCAGCAGGGAGAGGGGTTGACATGAGGAATACGCCACTTTGTTGTTGTTAACGGGAGTTTAAAGCCGCTTTCAAGAACGTGCTGCTCATATCACGGCTTGTATGCAATGTATGCATGTGTGCAAGTGTGTATGTGTATGGGTATTTCACCAGTATGTATAGTGCGAGTTCACTGGAATATCATTCCGCAGTTAGAACATGGATATTCCACTCCGAGCCGACCGGTCCTTGCTTTACCCCTTAATGCTTAGCGCCAAGCAGGGAAACAGCAAGTATATGTACCATCTTTTAACGTATTTTGGTATGACGCGGCCGAGGATTTGAACCCACGACCTTCCGCTCTCCGGGCCGACGCTCCAACCACTGCGCCACGGAGGCGGTCGAATACGCCACGTGGGCCTGCTCATAAAGCTCAGAGCTTTTCCTGGTTCAACAATGCTCTCTCTTCTTACAGGAAGGATGTACAGTGTAATGTACGTATCAGGTTATATTGGACTTCTTATGATGGATGTGTATATACTCACTTTTCTAGGGTATTGTTTTATGGTCGTTTGAATCGTCGCCCATAATACTAGTATTTACATTATACTAGACAGTGAGTTACTAGTAGTACACATATGCAATAAGTGAAGGAAGTGCTAGGTCAATCAATAACACGAACACCATTTGTCATACTTATCATTACCTGCCCTGCTCTCTGATATAATATACTAGTGCGTGTATACATGTATATTATCAGATACTGTAAATACTAGTATACTGTAAAACCGCCTCCGTGGCGTAGTGGCTAGAGCGTCGGCCCGGAGAACGGAAGGTCGTGGGTTCAAATCCCCGGCCGCGTCATACCAAAAGACGTTAAAAGATGGTACTTGTTGCACCCTTGCTTGGCACCTCGGCATTGAACGGGTACAGCGGGGACTGGTTGGCTCGGAGTCCGTGTAATGTGTCTGAGTGGAGTATCCATGTTAACTGCGGCATGATATTACAGTGAACTAGCACTATAAATACCCAGACTGGCACAAGCAGCCAAATGCACATATACACACATGCATACACTACATGCAAACCGTGATATGAACACGTTCTTGAAAGCGGCTTCAAACCCCAATTACACCAACAAAACTGTAATTACTGCGAACATAAGTTAATGCGAGACATAATTATAATGTTATACAACAAATTAAATGCGATCGATCATACGTGATCAATTAACTGCGATCAGATATTGTGATCGCTTTAATTTCCTACTGTACCTTACTGTGTGTGTATACTAGTATATGTGTGTTGTGTGTGTGTGTGTGTGTGTGTGTGTGTGTGTGTGTGTGTGTGTGTGTGTGTGTGTGTGTGTGTGTGTGTGTGTTACATATGTGTGTACATATGTGTGTACATATCATTATGTGACAGTGTATTAAGTGTATTTTTGTTCTTTAGCGTGTTTGTGAGAAAGAGAGATAGAGTGGAGAAATGAAGTATGGGAGGGGAGAGTAGGGGAACCATCTCCATGCTGGATTAATCACAATCACTGTAACTTGAATAGGGCATCTCAAGTTGCCTACAGCATGTTGCAAGGTTAAAGGTATTTGTGTGTCCAGACAAAGTCACAGTGTAATACAAGCAACAACCAAATTTATACTCATCATGTACTATATACTAGTATATATAATTATTATATAGTTATCATGTGACGTCATGAGTGTGTATATCTTGAGTCTCAATGAGAGTCTACAATCAGTAATAGATGATGGTTCACTATCTCTAGATAGCTATCTCCAATGGCCCCGTGGGGACCCGGGTTAGAATACCGGTAGGTCCTCCACACCCCCTTGTGTGTCGTAAAAGCCGACAAAATGGGGGGGCTGGTCGGCTCAGAGTCAGTTTAATGTGTCTGAGTGGAGTATCCATGTTAACTGGGGCATGATATTCCAGTGAACTAGCACTATAAAGACTGGTGAAATATCCAGACTGGCACAAGCAGTCATATATATATACACACAAACACACATGCATACACTGCATACAAGCCCGTGATATGAGCACGTTCTTGAAAGCGGCTTTAAACCCCAATTACCAACCAACCAATGTAATAATTACTAGTAATAGTATGCCTCGATCATGCACATATGTCTCTGTCTCTGGGTATTGATTGCAACCATTATATGATCTTCAGGGCCAGAAAGGAACCTTTTATCTTAGGCATTTACCCTTAGGCTCAATGTCCATCCTGGCATGGTGAGTGTGGTGCTTTCTTCCCAAAGGACAGATGAATGTAGGATTTTATCATATGGTGCATTGCGGCAAAGGAAATCAAAGTAACCTCACTACCCCAAATGTTCCTCATGTGTAATGGATCTGGGGTCCGTTGCTCGAAACACTTGTACTCTACAACTATTGTAAGGTCAACACTTCAAATGCTATTGTAGCAGGAGTCCAGTTACAACTATTGTAGCGCTACAAGAGTGTCGTGCAACCGGCCCCATGACAATATTGCTTGAAGCACTTGTATACTACAACTAAGGTGCATTTTAGTGGGTTCCTCATAATTTCAGTGACTAATTTACTGCATAATGATGAGTACTGTAGTATCATCCTTCTATGGTGTGTTTCGGCATACGTACATGCCTAATACTTTCTCAATATCAACATTATCAAGTGTTAAAACCCAACCATGATAAATATTAAACAATATATATTATATGTGTGTCTGTTTATAATATTAATTAAAGGCATACTATCACATTACGTTGTTGTTTTGGAGCGAATCGGAGTTAAAAATGCAAACTGCATGCACATAGCATACTTGCTGTTTCCCTGCTTGGCGCTCAGCATTAAAGGGGTACAGCAAGGACTGGTCGGCTCGGAGTCAGTATAATGTGTCTGAATGGAACTAGCACTATAAAGACTGGTGAAATACCCAGACTGGCACAAGCGTATACACACATACATTGCAATGCATACAAGCTGTGATATGGGCAGGTTCTTGAAAGAGGTTTTAAACCCCAATTAACAACAACAACAACAACTAGTACATTATACTAGTATTTTCTTAATTTACTGAACACTAATATGCCATGTCAGTTTTATGGATTTCTTAGGAAACGGGAAACACAAGATTGGCATTTGTTGAGACTGTCAGAAAAAGAGACTGTGTCAAACTGATATGAAGTGATCCCGAGGGCATGTAAGCAAGGACAACCCAAGGCAAACACAGGGTTAACAAGTTGGTTAATAGAAGCCCCAACACCTGACATTATAACGGTCAATATGGATACCCGTCACGTTGTAGTTAAGAAAGGGTGTTCTTAAAATTTGGAATGCCTGTCTTAAGAGCAGACCATTTTCAATGAGAATCATGTCATGTGAAAATATTTCAATTTTAAACCCATACAATCACAGTGACAGTTAGCTGAATTATTTGTTTAGAGGAGACCATTTTCAACGAGAACCATGTCGTGTGAAAATATTTCAATTTTAAACCCATACAATCAGTCAGCTGAATTATTTTACCTGAAAATAATTAAATTTTAAAGGCATACTATCACAGTTACCGGTAGTTTAAACCTATGGAAAATATATGGTCTGCGAGGACTTACTTCCCTCACTATACCATGGTGAATCGGTTCAGGCCTGTTTTCTGGTTTAAATAGAGCTATGCAAATTCATTGAGCGACCCCAAAGAGATTATTGGAGTAATGGGGGAAATAACTTGAGGTTTAGTTGTTCCGATTGCAATATGTTTATGTCACAGATCTGTGAGTGTCTGGGATGTTCTCCCTGCCATGATATAGAGATATAGAGATATAATTGATTGTGCAAATGCTTAAAACCAATGATAGTATTGATACTCATCAAATGTTGCCAAATATTTCATAAATAATTTATAATGTAAATCAACATATTACATGTGTAGTATTATTAGTAAGTTTACTACTTAAATGCATTTCAAACATGTCATGGTTCAAGTACTTCAAGTATTGTTTAATTACAGACATAATAATTAAATAAAAGAAAACAATTGCTATTCATGCAATTAAGGCAATAATCCTTCAACCATAAGATGCCATTTTCGATTATCCAATTAGAATCAGGTGTATCTAGTATTGGTTTATTATCTCCTGTAACAACATTGCTACTGGTTAAACCCATTTTTAAAACAGATGTGTTAAGAGCAGTCTTAAATTGGGGTCTGCTTTTTCATTGTATTCACTTGACATGTTTTGACAATCCAAATTAAAACATCTAGCTATTCAAAAAAACATCTAAATTAGATGTCTAGTCTACAGTGTAAACGTATTGCTCAATTGACACACCAATTAAATACATTTAGCTGACAATGTTAATGACCTAATTGTAGTTTATATCCAAATTTAATACTCTAGCTCTTATACATTTATTTAACCAATCTGACATGTCTCACATTGATACATTCATCCTACACAATGTTTTAAAGTAATCCTATGTCTAAATCTGAATCGCAATATCAGTTTGTGTATAGATACTTTTAAATACCTAGCTGTCACACATGAGACCCTAGGTGGGTCCGGTCTGCCAAGGTCTGCCGAAATCAACCACGTTGGAAGGTGACCCGAAAAACACAACCCCAAAACAACAACAACAACAACATACATCATGGAGGTCCATTAGAGATCCATTAGTCTTAGAGATGATATCTATTAGAGATCCATTGGAGATATATTTGACTAATTTGAGCTACACCCTGAATTTGAGGGGATACCTTGGTTCACTATTATGACAATACTGTGACAAATGGGTCATGACAAATGGGTCATGACAAATGATGTGCATTGCACATTTTTCTCCAATTTAGTTTCAACATGACTAAAAGATATACTAGTAATGTGATTGTACACTTTTAATTAAATATCATTTAGATAAATCTCAGTTTCCTTTTTTACATTTAAATAATAATTATTAAAAAATAAAATAAAATGATGATGATGATCTCTGAACATTATGACAACTTTATAGGGGTAATCTAGGAAAGTAATTATGAGTTTCAAGTGGTTTAAAAATTGCACTTACTGTATTTAGAATGCTTTTAATTTAAAAGTCTCATTGCTTGATTTGTCACAATTAAAACTGTTGTAGTTGTATTGGGCATCTACAGCTGTCTACACCAGGGAGAAAGTCGAGCATGCTCTTAAAGGCATACTATCACAGATTAAGTTATCATTTAGGAGCAATTTGGAGTTTACATAGCATACATATAATCACCTTTGTAGCTCCAAATATCGTTTCACGGTTGTAGGACAGGTACGATTCCATTGCAGTTAATTTCCGATAAAGCCTGAATAATATCGTTGTAATTACGTATAACATGTCAATTTTGTATCGCCTAATGTTCTAAGGAGGATAACTCTAATCATAGAAACCCATCAGTATACGGATTCAGGATGTTCCAAAGACAAGATAATTGTAGCTACGTAGCTATAATTCATTTAAAATAAGAAAATATTACAAACCAGTGGGATATGTGGAAAATGTAGCTGTTTAGCCCATAATATTATACTTCAAATGTTCATACTTTCACGTAAAAATACGTTAGACCATGAAATATGTAAACACAGCCATGATAGTATGCCTTTAACATATTTTAACGGGTTGTAAATAAAAAAAAAATTAAATTAAACCAAGGAAGTCAGTAATGCATGCACGCCTTTAATTTTAGCCCTAATTTATTTACAGACTACAAGCAATCTTATTCAGATTAAATAGTTACGGTACATGGTTTCCATGTTCACCCACTGAATGCTTCACGTTGTCGTGTAATTACTTAATTAAACACAATCTGTTTCGGATCATATTGATTCAACGCCAACATCTGTATTTATCTGTGTCTTTCTCTACAGACATCAATGTTTACAAGGAAATGTCAAAACTTGGACATGCCACTTTTACCTGGTTACCATAGTTACCATGATTAAGTTCTGTTCAGATGGAGAGCGTATATAATAAAACAATTGGGTTTTTTTCAATTTGTGTTAAAAATGTTTGTATTATATTTATTAGAGCTTGTTTATAATTTAGCAGAGAAAAAACTTTGTTATTAATTATGGAAATGTCTATACTGATGACGGTGTGACTTTGTAACTGATGATGAGTGATGCCTGAAGGTATGGTAACAGGTTATCCAACATTTTCAATAACATTACCTTTATTCCACAGACCATGACATGTGTGTGTCATCACAGCAGATGAACTATTTTATTTGTCAAATCTAACCTGGCATGAATGTTCTCATCCTAGATATATGTGATGTACACAGTCAACTCCCACTGTGTCGAATAACATCGACACATCTTGACTATCGAGACAAAAGAATAGAGATGAATATATAGAAGGACGTGTCGGGACCCAGCACTTGGTTCGACATGCATGAATATCGATCGATACAACAGAGCTCGACACAGTGGGAGTTGACTGTATTTATAATATAAAAGGAACGGCAATAGAATGTTGGAAATTTGGATCCATGTTTAAACCTACCCTGGGTCCCGACATCAATGTTCGTTGAAGTTAATACCTTTGCAATGGGATCATGATATAAGCATTTAAACTTTATCATCCTTTGCAGGGGTGGATCCAGACTTGTATTTTTGGTGTGGCTAGAAGTATATTTTAGTGGGGGCTCATAATTTCAGTGACTACATTACTGCATTTTTATCATAAAGAACACAGTGACAGTAGGAACATCTTTAGGGCCCCATCTTTATAGGATGCCTTTTGACAGTGTTAAACCCAACCATATTTTTTTTTTATCTGAATATTGATAAAATGCTTCATTCAACCAACTATTTATTCCTCTTTGACCTATGAATGTTCTACTGACCAGTTATGAAATACTTTTATATTATAATTTACTTAAATTCTTTACCTTTAAACCATTTATTATACAAATTTGAATTCCGACCAGCGAGTTCCTCTGAACTTGTATACTGTATACCGATACCCAGAATGTTAAATGTTTTCTTTGGCTCATGTCCAATAATTACACTTCGAAGCAATTTCTTTTCATTACCTTACACCTGTGAATACTTCGATAATGGTAAACATGGCAACGAGTGAACATGCATGCACAGCTTTTATCATTGTGGGAATAGTAAGCTTTATTCCTGCATTTAATTAATTATTAGAGATATTCCGTGCAATGTACGAGAATGTATAATTGAATAATCACTACTGCGGCAGGATTCCAATATTTGAAGTACATGTAGGTTTCCTTTAAGTCAGACCTGAGTCTGTTTGGTGTATGCGCTGACTGACCTAGGGTGATAGGTGTTGTTGAATGATCTAGGGTAATAGGTGGTGTTGAATGATCTAGGGTGATAGGTGGTGCTACAAGATCCTGGGTTATGGGTGGTGCTACAAGATCCTGGGTTATGGGTGGTGCTACAAGATCCTGGGTGATGGGCGGTGCTACAAGATCCAGGGCGATGGGTGGTGCTACAAGATCCAGGGTGATAGGTGGTGCTACAAGATCCAGGGTGATAGGTGTTGCTACAAGATCCATGGTGATAGGTGTTGCTACAAGATCCAGGGTGATAGGTGTTGCTACAAGATCCAGGGTGATAGGTGTTGCTACAAGATCCAGGGTGATAGGTGGTGCTACAAGATCCAGGATGATAGGTGGTGCTACAAGATCCAGGTTGATAGGTGGTGCTACAAGATCCAGGGTGATAGGTGGTGCTACAAGATCCAGGATGATAGGTGGTGCTACAAGATCCAGGGTGATGGGTGGTGCTACAAGATCCAGGGTGATGGGTGGTGCTACAAGATCCTGGGTGATAGGTGGTGCTACAAGATCCATGGTGCTAGGTGGTGCTACAAGATCCAAGGTGATGGGTGGTGCCAACCTGGGTAATACCAATGCAGTACTTAGTCATGTTAACTTAACATGGTAACATATTAAGTCTAATGGTGAGCAGATGGGAGTAGCACTATGGAAACCTTAACTTCAACTGATATGCCGGTATTATAGTATGGCCTAGGTCTAAAGGTTGGAGTTACGGTTACTGTGTTTCAGTAGACAGAAGCCTATCGGTTGACAACCAAGATAAACAAACATGAGTAATTGTGTCACTACTTAATGCAGTAACCTACTTGTCAGAATGTCTGAGTTGTGTTGGATCTATATCACAATATTGTGATTTATAATTATTTATTTGATTAAATAGTCTAGTATACTGAAATTTAACAGAGCTAAAAATACGTCATCATCTCTAAATTTTCAAAGACAATTAAATTAAATTTAGAGGTCATAAATGCTGCCTCAAAAATGAAAACACATATTTTAAATTAGTTTACATTCAATGTTGCAAAGAAATCCACTTTCTTACAACCGCCAATTTATGAAATCTTCCTGTCACATCATCATATGCTGGCTCATTCATAGCTTTGACATTGAAAATCAAGAGGTCATCTCCCCAGATAAGTTTGTAAGCTGTCCAGTGACAATCCCCTACACCCATCCCCCCCACACCCCCAAATACCTCAATAATGTATTTCTTATCCTGGGTGATGCAAGGTTACATATACCTGGACATCTGACTAATTTCTTACGTGTGTTCATGTGAATGCAGAGTGCATAATATGCGTGAATGGCGTTTCTCGTTCACGAGTTCATTCATCCGAGCACTTACAGGCTTGGAGGTGTTTGTTGTGTAAGAGAAATAGGCCTCCGCAGCTGGCTGGTCACGCTTTCTGACCAATGCATGATGACCATTTCATTACTCTCCATTACTGACCATTGATGACCATTGATGACCATTGATGACCATTGATGACCATTAATGACCATTGCGTATTAAATACCCAGAGGGAAATGTTGGTCATGATCAGTAACATATGGCAGTAACTTACAAACTAGTAGAAACTACTACAATTATTGGATCCTGGTGGATGTTGGCAATCGTATATATATATATATAGAAATTAATTTGATACACCCTTTGGGGAACATTATTTATTTTACAGTCTTTTTTTTCTATTGTTCCATTGAAATAGTTTTCTGGGATGACTATAATGTTTATTAATGTTAAATTAATGCAGACGGGGTATATTATATATATAATATATATATTGCCGCCCGTACAAGAAGGAAGCAGACACACATGTATGTGACGCTAGGTGGGTCCGGTCTGATGAAATCGGAAGGCAACCGGAAAAAACACTTAACACAAAAACAACAACATATATATTTATCCACCATACGGTCAAACATAACTCATGTCATAACACTCATGTCATAACAATTTCAGAGGTACACA
>JAULBO010207374.1:0-12760 GCA_032355325.1 Clypeosectus delectus
CTCTACTGTCACTGGGCGGGTCTAACATATCTTGCTGTTAGTTGCCGTGTGTCCCGCACATACCCGCCTATTACATAATTAATGATGATGTGTTATAATATTATAGTAATATTTTTATTTATTTTCAGGGAAACGAAAACAGTTTGCCTATGGAGCTATGCTCAAACTGTACGTACTTATCTTCAAGATTGTATTCAGCTATTATTAATTTAGAAGATTTCTTAATAATATATATATATATAATAAATTTAGCATTTTCTTTGTCTTAATTTTACCAGGAACGTAACCGTCCGAGTAAGCAGGGATCGACTGTATTTTAAATTTAACTATTTTGTCTAATTATGCTAGGCTAACAATCACATGTAAGCAAGTAAATTGTTGCTTTCCCCTGACATTTAAATGCAGAAAATAGCTAATACTAATTAATGTTACCTGCAAGTGTCCTGTGAATTCACTTCATGATAGGAAGATAGCTATGCCTCTGAATGGTATGAAGACAAAAGAGTAGTGTCAATTTGGTTGATTGTCTTGTAGTCGACCTGGATGAGATCAAGAGGCTTGGCAAGCGCTTCCGCAAGCTGGACTTGGATAACTCCGGATCTCTCAGCGTCGAAGAGTTCATGTCCCTCCCCGAACTGCAGCAAAATCCACTCGTGCAGAGAGTCATTGACATATTTGACACAGATGGAAATGGCGAAGTAGATTTTAAAGGTACCCAATATAAATTGCCAAATGAGCTAAAAGTCGTTATTTTTGTCTGCATGATATTGATGAGTACCAGTGCTCCAGATAACTTTTAGCGCCCCTCAATAATTAATTTAATTGGGTATTTTTATTTGTAGTAATGCAGTGTGTTAGTTATCATTATTGCTGCTTACTCAACAGCAATACCATGGCATTCTGGTAAGTACTGTGTTTTATCCTCAATCATACGGATTGACACGTGTTACTAAATTTAAATAGTCAGTAGACGAACCCTGCATCATTTAACATGTTTGTCTGTTTCAGGAGCTTATACATTTGACTGAGATATGATTTTGATGTTTATTGTTGTGCCATTATAAAGCTGACATTTCCTTTGTGATTCAGTTATGACAGCTTTAACACCAATGTTGAAGCGCATTTATTGCAAATCAAATATATGCATTAATTGTTTGTCAGTTTTCGTTTGTAGATTTTACAATTACCTAACCTAGGTGATGTTTTAATTAAAAATTAATTTGGATTGAACAAAATTAGCAGCATCATCAGCAAAGTGGTCAGTGACCGGGAAGACGACAACTGTGTTTGTATTTGGTGCTTCACCAAAGTTGAAGCTGCTATTGGAACCAAAAACTTATATTTGTCAAACATAGAACATTTGTGACAATTATGCTCAAAAGTCGAAAGTGTGTATCTGCAGTGACTGCCTTACATTAACCGGTAACTTATTGGCTAGCACTGCACTGCGTATACTACTATTACAAGTATTGGACTGGGCATCAAGGTGAGGTCAAAGGGCATTCTGATGCTAGGTATATGACAGGATCCATCAGATCTCAGCTAGGCCGAAATAAGATTGATTGTATAAAATGTTGCCACACAAATTGTTATCAAGATTTTTCAATTGTGTTGGAACTTTTGTGTAAACTTTTCCAACTGTTCATGTGTTTAGTATAGTGAAGAACAAAAATGTGAATTGAATCCCACCTTGTGTCACAAGTTGTGTGAGGTTCTATCAAATCCTGGATTCAACCCTTCATTTATTTCAGCTCAATGTTTGTTATTTCCCTTGGTATACTTCCAATATTACTATTTAAAAATTAATTTTGTAATGATATTCATTATGCATACATGCGTGTCCCTCGTTTCAGAATTCATCGAAGGTATTTCACAGTTCAGTGTTCGCGGCGACAAGGAGTCCAAGTTGAGATGTATGTGTAAGCATTTTTATCTTGATGTTGCCGATGACATGACATGATCCCACCTACTCCCACTAAGCCGTTAACACCTCTCTCCTCATCTGCCGTTGTATGGCGGAACAGCTGACGTACTCTTTGTGCAGTCAAATTTGCTCCATTTGCAAGGATTACATATCTGTATGCAGGGATGTGTGTATGTAAAAAGTAAATCTATGCCAGGGGTAAGTGGTCCAAAATATTTTTATTTTTTTTAATATTTAAAAGGGTATTTAATTTCTAATTCGTAAAAAATGAAAGATATACTATAGATCTAAACTTTTTTCCATTTTGATTCTTATTTAACTTCTTTGAAATTGCGTTTCCATAAAATATTGTGACATTTAACATGGATGGGACTATCATTAAAATAAACATTAAATAACAGCATTGACTTTTAAAGTTTTGTATGGACTAAGTGCATGCTATGATCATGATAGTGTAATGTCTATAGCTCCTCTGTGACTAGATAGGCTGAAGTATTACCATGGCATAGTCCCAACACATTCATTTGTCCTTCAGAAATTGAAGCATGTCATAAACAAAACATAACTCTAAATTTGGTACGTAGGCTCCTTAGATCAATAGTTGGTTTTTTTGTTGTATTGAGGTCATTATGACATTTGACATCTTTTTCAAAGGCAAAGTTCAGTTTCCACACATTTGATAACTATCAGACAATGTAAAAATATAATATCTCAGTAATCCTGCCTTTGAAGACATGTTAGTGACGAGAAAGAAACTGGGGAAATACATACAAGTTTTAATATTGAACACAACAATAGAAACGCGACCTATCTGCCATATCAGGCACGCTGGAATGCAACTGCAAAAACCTAAAATTATGAAAATATTGGGGGGGTTTTAAAAATAGATTTTAGTATATATTTATATTATATCATTCCAAATTCAGTTATAAATGTATGGGCCAGAACATTACAAAGTGTGTTTTTTCGTATCCTAGTATAGACTTTGTAAATACAGCCAAATACCGTCCTAATTGCTAATCTGATGAGAAGATATACTAGTTTATTATATAAACAAGTCAGGTTTCACTTTAGTCATGCAATCCCTACATACAGCTATGGAAACCAGTTATTCAAAAGTGGCATCGAAGGGTGTGACTTTTCAATCTGAAATAGTAGCTACTTTGGTAATATTGCTTGAGGCGTGACAGGTAAGATTTTCATCAATATTTCAAAATTAGCATGTGTGTGCACTTTCAATTTGACTCTAGTACTTCTTGCTTTCTGTTGCTTTGTGTGCAGTCTTGTAGGCCATCGACACTACCGACCATCTAGCCATAACTGAATGTTTTACTTCAATTTCTTATTTAATATGTTCAGTTTACATGACATGTTTTTCAGGTAAGGGGAAATAGAATATTAATTTTAAATGTATCAAATTTCTTTTCAATTATACCAATATGTCAAATCCGTTGAAAGGTGACACATTATATTCTTTGGCTATTGTATTTCATTGTTTTTCGTTTTTGCTAGTATGTCGCACATTTTTAGATCTAGACACATTGTTATAACAGTTTTTCCTACATGAATAGAATTATACTTCCCTAGTTAGTAGAGACTAGTGCAGTAGTGGTGTTTTTCCACTCTTTTTTTTCTAAATGTGTAATAAATAAAAACAACTTTATGTTAGTTATAGTTATCAATTTAGCAAATAAACGTTTGATTTGCTCTTTTAATTTACATTGTTGTACAGCTTTAGATATATTTCATGCCTAATTTTCAGATGTTGACAGGCCCATAACTGGTAGTCATTCTGAAAAGGAAATCTTCTAAAACAGCATAGTCAAAAAGCAATTTTTTTATCGAAAACTATATTGATCAGTGCATCATTCCTGTTAAAATATATAGACTATCCCAGTGTGGTATTTGTGTAGTTTATATTGAAATTATTTCACTTGAAGTCTTGCGATCTATTTTTAGATTACTAGTATTATCCAAAAAATTCTGGAAACGTTTGAACAGCATTTAGGATTTGATTATATAATAAAAAAAGACTTGCCATACGGTTCTTGGCTTATTGTATATATATAGTATAATAGTAGAAAACTAAAACTGTTAAAATGGTACGTGAATTACGGTAATGGTAGTCACCATACAATACATAAACCTTTGGTTCAGTTATGGCTTGGTAAACAAACCCCTGCTTACACTGATCAGTGAACATTATGTGTTATTCACCCTTCGGCTGCTGTGTTTCCTCGTAGCCATTAGCTCGAGATTCCTCAAGCCTTCGGTGCTGACCATGTTACTTTTATTGTAGGTATGGTCAGGCGAAGGCCAGCTAGAGAGCATTCGCTATTACAAAATGATATTTTTCTGCAACCAACTGGGTGCGCTAGAAATAAGGACTCGTAACATTAAAACAAGCACTTAGTTGCCTCACTAGTCTACTAGTATATAAATGTGTTCTTGGATGGTTTATTTGTTCAAAGATATGCATGATATTGATATAAATGTTACACATGTACAGTGATATTCATCCATGATAATCAGATTGCGAATAAAGATTCCTCCAAGTACCGGTATTCAGATTTTACAGTGCCGACATTTCCCTTTCAAAACCATGACACTTGATATCACTGATTGATAGCATATTTTTGAACTAATAAACTGTCCATAATGATAGGTAAGTGTGGCGACTAAGTGCACGTTTTAATATTATGAGTAATAGTTTCTTGCTGGTGCGGGGAAAATATAATTTTACAATAACGAGTGCTCTCTAGCCCTCGCATGACCATACCAACATAAAAAGTATATTATGGTCAGCCGGGAAGGCTAGAGGTATCTCGAGCTACCCAGCCATGTGCATGGTGCTTTCTCCGTTGTCATCTCCTCTCCATCAATCCCAAAAGCCTGGAATTACCTCATGTGCATTAGATTCTGTTTCAGTTGGTAAACATGGTATAAGTTGGGACTACATCTATGCTCTTATTTCTGGTGTGCGTTTTTTCTACTTTTGTGAGGGAAGCTTCTTGAATTTGAATCCTAAAATATTTTCTTTCTATCCAGTTCGAGAGCGGCATATCTTGAACATTCACAGTAGCAATCCATTATTTATACATTAATTGGGGTCCGGTTACAAAGCTGTTGAAAAGTTAACAAATGGAGAATGAGAATGTTCAGAGACTGCTGGGTGCTAATCTGATAAATCATAGTTAAATATAACTCAAGCTGGGCGATTACTGGTAGTTTAAGATTGCATTCTGAACAACCAGTCAGACATTTAATCATAGGTGTAGGTAATAAATATGATAAAGCGGGAGATTTTTGAAATAGCTTTTAATTGTCTTTTTATAGTTGGTTTAGTTGTTGGATGACCTACCTTTGTTTTCATAATTATTTTAAGTTTAAGATCATGTAAGTATTTATGTATCAGTTGTGAGTCTGATTTTACCAAATCCACTCGTATTAACAGTCCCATCATCACCACTCAAGTGTGCTGCAGTCAAATATTTCAAATCCACTGCACCTGTCTCCACGGTTTTATTCAATCAAATATGAAACCTTCATCAGTACAAGATGCTCTCATCTAGCCTTTTCACAATGGGTCTGTCAAACTGACCTTGAAAAGATCATTTACCTATTATTAATACACATTCATGCATACCGTGACAACAGCAACATCAATCATCATACTGACCTCAATCGACAGCCACTGAGCAATGTTACATCTTCACATTTATAAAAATATCGATCTGCACATTTCTTGAATTGCAGTGTCTTGTTTGCTAACTTATTACCAGTCGACAGATATGTGACATTCAAGTAACAAAACAAACACAAATTGATACTCGCGTACAATTGCATAAAGACTTCCTATAGCCGCGTATGTGTGAAATATTCTCGACGTTGAACAACAAATCAATCGATCAATACAAGAGTCGTAATGGTAAAACTAACAGACTATCATTTCTCACCTTGCAATTTTCGGAACTGAAATGTAAATTGTGTATTGAATATATGAAGGTTTGTACCTCGTATTTTCAAATGCATAATCGTGATGGTTATTTGTATACCTAATAATTGTATATCCTCTTTGTTACTAGCCACACTAAGTGTAAGGCACCACTGACTATATTGTTCCTAGCCACACTAAGTGTATGGCACCACTGACTATATTGTTACTAGCCACACTAAGTGTATGGCACCAATGACTATATTGTTACTAGCCACACTAAGTGTGTGGCACCACTGACTATATCGTTTAACACTAGCCACACTAAGTGTATGGCACCACTGACTATATTGTTACTAGCCACACTAAGTGTATGGCACCACTGACTGGTGAAATACCCAGACTGGCACAAGCAGTCATATACACACACAAACTCACATGCATACACTGCATACAAGCCGTGATATGAGCACGTTCTTGAAAGCGGCTTTAAACCCCAATTACCAACCAACCAACCAACTATATCGTTTAACACTAGTCATCTGTAGCCTGGCTAGTCACTGTTCTCAGTGTTCTGGGAAATAGTGAAATGTCTGTATGCTGACTGACTCGACCAACTATTATACAATGGACATGAGCTACTTGCAAAGTTGTATCTAGTTTACAAACACATTACCACTGAGCACCATAGACGTGTAAAGCCTGCAACTGACCTAACTTTATTTTCACAACCTGCAAATCCCAAATCACACATGCCGATTATTTGGTTCATGCCCAGCTTTTTATGATTATTAATTATTCTTTTTTTTTCTTTTTTTTAAATCTAGATAGATGTAGTAAGACACACAATGCATATTTTCTTGACGAACTTCACCAATGTTCCAATAATTTTATTTTCTATTAATAATAAACATTTACTGTTAAACCTTTATATCAAGTAGATTTCCTACATTAAATTCCCTTACTTCATATTTGATTAATCAGTGGAGACTGCCAAATGTTAGGAATTTTAATTTTTCTATTTAACTACATTAATACCATTAATTCAATACAATAATACAAGCTGCATTTGAAATAATATAAGTGATGTAAACCTAACTGCACCACATATTCTGATATGTAGTGAAAATATAATAAGAGACGTTTCATTTGATTTTTCCTTATAGTCGCTTTCAAGATTTACGACATGGACAAGGATGGGTACATCTCCAATGGAGAATTGTTTCAAGTTCTCAAGATGATGGTGGGAAACAACTTGAAGGACACACAACTGCAACAGATTGTGGATAAAACAATCATCCATGCGGATACGGATGGTGATGGAAAGATCTCCTTCGAAGAATTCTGTGCAGTAAGTATTTGGGGTCTACTGTGTGCACAGTTTCACCAAGCTATTGTTACATTGTAGAGCAAGTTGACTGGTATGTAGAACTTTAAATCCAGATGGTAATGTTTTGTACAGCAGAAAGCCAATGTGTTTTTGGGGGTATTTTTAAGCCAACAATACAACACAAATTTGAAATGACACATTTCTAATTAGAATGATTTTCTATGGACTAAATGTACACAATACATCATCAAACGAAATGATCAGCTATTGGCTTTTGTTTTGTTATGTTGCTAAGTTCAAATCCTGCCAAAAATACGAAACGGGAACAAATGTTTACCTGACATTTTATTTCATACCACAATCCTGGTCTCAACATACTTTTCAAATGTTACATTAATGCCATGAAATGTTCTCGGTGCAAAATACAGTGTACTCTGTCTAAATCGGCATCGGTGTAATCCGGCAATCTGCATATACCGGCTCAATTTCAAAGTCTGTGCTGGCGACAGTGACTCTTGACACACTTAGTAAACCGGCACTCTCTATAATCCGGCATATTTTATCGGTCCCAACGTGTTCCGGTTTAGACAGAGTACACTGTATAGGAAATGGAGAATCTTGAACACACATATTGTGAACCGAATGCATTCACCTACACAGTTATCAAGTACAACCAAAGACACTAGTGCAGTGCATGAAGAGCTGACTATCTTGCCCCATGGGCCTCTCATCAAATTTGACTTTATTCCCAACATTAATTATCGATCCCCGCTTGTTTCTAGGTTGTAGGAACCATGGATGTCCATAAGAAGATGGTTGTGGATGTATAATAGGATCAGGAATCCTCAGTACTGCAAAAAGACTTTTTGTTTTACAAACTTTCAAATCTTTTCCCATGACAACTTGCTGGTGTTCAATCCCTAAAGTGTTATGGTACTTTCCTAAAGTTAGTGTTATGGTACTGTCCTATCTAGCTGTGTACTGCAGTGTGTGCACGGATCCTGTGCTGAATGCAAGTGGGAGGATACACTAACTAACTACCCATTCACCGAGGACGGAATTTCCCCACATGCCTGCATTTCACTGTCATCGTCTTTACATACACAAGATTTCAATGTGTTCAGGGTTGTCTCCCTTAAAGCAAGTTGTAAATCTAGACTTCAGCCAGCCTTTTACTTCTAACCATGAACGAAGATACACATTTTTGTTGTTCCTCGTCGTGGAAAAGTTATATTTCGAGTCAATAATGTCATTTATTCATTTCATTCATGGCTTGCATGTGTAGTGAAAGAACAGATCTGAAAAGAATTGTTTATATTTGAATACATCAACTTGGTCCCACTTACAATTTGGAAAAACTTACATTCATGATCGAGTGAATCTGAGCATTTGTAAGGACAGTACTTGCTGAAGTTAGATCTACCTTAGTTTTATACCAGTGTTAATTGTGTGTTGTGTGATGAGCTAAACATTTACGATTTCCTGCATTCTGAAAGCGAGTTTTTTTTCGATTTTCAAAATTATTCTGAGCAAGTTTGTGAAGTTTGATGGAGTATTGATTTATGGGTAGTTTCCTTTGTCCACACTCATTGCCCTGTTTTACCTGTGTATGTGGACGTTAAAAGCTTTTTTAATTAATCGCTGTTTACTTTCACAACCCAATGAAATAGAAAGTAAAGGAATGTGATACACTTGTTACAAACTTGATCCGTATACTAGTATCTCTTGCATATTATATATACATACATATATATTTCACAAGTCTATGTATACACAAATGGTTTACAGTCTGGCGAATAACAGTGTTGTAGTTCTAACTACGGTAGTATACTAGTGTTATTATTTATAGCTTCCCAACTGAGTTGATCCTCTATGTGGTAGTGCTAGGATGGAATGCTGCAAGAATGTTACTAATGGTCACAAACTTAACATGAAAGTTTAAGATTTAATTTGTGCCATTTCCTCCCATTTACAAATGCCCCTCCCACCCCTTGTTGTTTTTTTTTGTGCCCGCGATCTTTGCTGTGTAATATGTAATCCAGCGTGGACATGTATGCAAACAACAGCTAGATGAGACATTTAAAGGGTATTTCTTTTGAAAATATCAACAACTATAATATTGTGTTCTTTCTGTTACATTTAATATACTTTAATATACTTATGCATAATATACAACCATTTAAATGGAACAGGCCCTGATTTCTTGAAACAATCTTGAATTTGAGATTTTCCTCAGCTGAGATTTCTCCCATCTCAGCTGGGTTTGAGTTTTTGCTCAAATTACCTACAAATGGGAGAAATCTCAAAACTCAAGTTTGTTTCGAGAAATCGGAGCCAGGTATGAGAAATCTGGCAATATACGAGAGATTTATTACTTTACCATGTATTACATGTTTTGTCTTTATACCAGATTAATTAAATTTCTTGATAAGTTTTTAAAAAATTGGCAGGTAAGCGAATAAATAATAATTTAACCAATGTCGGTCAAAGTATAGATAATAAACATTGAGCCCTAAACTATAGCTAACAATTGAGAAATTATAACAGCGCTATTAAATCCTAAGATAATGTTCTTTCTGTAATGTCACAAGTAGACTACTACATAGCTTTTATATAGTGCAGTGTATGTCATCACTAAAACACTACTGTTGTTCGTTAACTGCGTTTGCTGATATACTAGTATACCACTTCCAATGACACCCCTTTGTCAAGCCATCAATGACGCCACCTCTATGGTAGATATGTACCAGTATGTCAAATCTCCAATGACTGCCTCGTTTAGTACACACCTATGTAAAACTGTTACTACTTCCATGATAGACCTCTGTGCCAAATCTTGTGTTTACAGTGTTAAATGCTTGTTGTTCTAACAGGAAGTCTGTACAGGCATTTCATTCAACTGTTGGTCCAAACAAATTATAATGTTGGTTTCTGGTCAGAACGCGCGTTGATTTTGACCCTCTTTGCATCAATATATAATTTATTTATTTTTATATAATTTCCCACGGTCCAGATACCGCGCCGCATCAAACATTCGTGGGAGTCGCACTGACAGCTGTGTAGGATCGACAACAATGGCGGCTTTGTAAAACTATTTAAAGCGTGTTTTATGGGGGCAAAAATCAATTAATTTTTTTTTTAAATGCATCGCCAAATCAATTCTGGAAATTTGGCCGGACCAGAGACCGAATATAAAATTTGTTGGCCTTAGTCGAGTTTGATGTCGCCCCAAACTTCTCTAAAATAGAATGATGAAGCAGACATAAGTGAAAAATAAATCTTAGTCGACAGTCATTGCTTTCTGAAAGAAGGAGTGCAATTACTGAATTACTCGTATCCATATGTTATTTAATAATCACATTCAGATAATATGTTTCGGCTCCATTTTAATCGGGCACCTGGAAATGCCATATAATATACAACAGAGATTGTTATTAATTCAGCAGGGGGAGGGTTAACCGAGTGCAGCTTCACTCGAACTCTAGTTCCACAACGAACTTGAATGGAGGAGGCTGGGAGAGGTCCACCATTATTCTTCATTTGGTGGGAAGATGATTTATCATCACGTGAGAGAGACCGTACTTACTAGTATCCGTTTGTCACAATGCGTGTGTGTGCTTGGAATGTTCGTCGTCATCTCATTCATTCTTATGCATTACTAGTTATTTATTGATGCTCGATGTTGAAAAAAATAGTCTTGGCAAATTAAATAGTAACTGGAGTACAATGTCAAAGGCAGATGTTTATATTTAATGCCATTGGTGAAATATTCTCACGACAATCTCGCTAGCTGATACGTTTCATACACCTATCGTCCGATGTGGCTAAGGTAGTTTTATTTTGGAATGTTTATGGGAAGCTATCAAAAAGTACTGTCCAATTACAAAATTAGAATCTCCTTTCAATTTCGATTGGAAATGGAACTATAGTACACCGGGTATTCCAACTGTATTTATTTTGAATTCATAGGTGCAAGCATTGCCCTAAAACTGAGTCGGATTAACTGAATACTGGTAGTTGGAACATATGCTCATTTTATCGAAATATTTGGTAGTTTCATGTCAGTGTTACCTGACTAGTAAATTTGCACATTTATCTACTTTTTTTTCACGGAATCATACAAAGGCAGTAGACCACTTGGTTAAGATTTAACATAGTCACTGTGTAATGCACAAAGTTCCCAACTTGTCTGCATCATGAAATCCAATGTGTTTGTACGAGGTTAAGGGTGAATTTTGAAAGTGTATAGAAATTAGAATGCACCAGTAGCCATGGTAATGCAACAATAATAATTGACGATTCCACACATTCCTGTTTTATTTCTAAGTTTGAATAAAATCAAGCCATACGAGATCATTGGTAGAACTTGAAGTAATATTTTCAAAATGGCCATTCACTCTACTAAATTTTCTCACCATGTTCATGGACATTCATAAGACATATTTTGTAAGTTTATATTTCAATACATTTTGTTCTGAGCATAGTTTCTATCTGACCATTACTGCATTTCTTTTTTTTATTATGCTAGTCTTGATTAGGGAGACATAATTTGAATAATTGTCATGTTATTCCAATTTTAAAACATGTATTGTCTTTTAGCTGTCAACTTTAATTTCTTCCCAAATGTGATAGTTGGTACCCTTCGTCTTTGTGTTTTGAGTTGAATAATCATTTGCATGTTATCTGGTGTCTAATTTAAATTAATTAATGTTATCAGCTTGTGTATATTGAATACTTGTATATTTTTGCAATAATTTGAATATGGTCCTTGTGGCTGTTTTATATTATTGTAATATGTTCAATTTATGTACATTCAAACCATTTACATGTTGTAAAATAAATGTTTTATCCTTCCTGTTAAGCAAATTGTGCTTATCTTATCTGGTTCATTTTACCTTTTCACACATTGCTGAAATTTCTCTTAAATAAAGTTTGCAAATATTTGCAGGATATGTTCACTGTTGTTTATCTAGCTGAGTGTCATTTAGCACATTCTTTTCAAGGCATAACCACCTCCGTGGCGTAGTGGTTAGAGCGTCGGCCCGGAGAGCGGAAAGTCGTGGGTTCGAATCCACGGCCGCGTCATACCAAAAGACGTTAAAATATGGTACTTAGTGTTCCCCTGCTTTCGATAAAAATACTGGTAGTGGAGATGGAACAAATTGATTTTTCGAGAGAAAAAAATATATTAAATTTACAATTGAAATTTTGATTAGAAACTGAGGAAATGTAGATTATCATCCTAAATATTAGAAAATAAACCTAATTTTATTTTTTTCGAAAACAACCTTGTTAGCAACAAGAAAATATAGCACATTTTGATTTATAAAGTGCAGTAGGTCGCATATATTATGAAGAAACGTGTACCATGTGATATTCACTGTTTATTGTTAAACATGTCTAGACATACATATAGTACAATGTAACAGTACACTACTGCATTCAATGACTTGGAGAATTCCAATGGAAACTTGGTATTTGGATACCAAATGTCAACACATACAACCAATAATACCGTGTACTAGTATTTGATAAATTTATTGAGGTAAATATTTGGAACAATTGCTTGTTT
>JAULBO010207707.1:9040-21185 GCA_032355325.1 Clypeosectus delectus
CCCCCCCCCCCCCCCCCCCCCCCCCCCCCCCCCCCCCCCCCCCCCCCAAGGTCACAAATATATATAGCTTTCCCACAGCATCGGAATTTCAAAATTAAAAGTGTCGCCATTTCATTTTCAATTATGATTCATAAGATGTAACCAAATAAAATTCAATAGAAAAGCTCGTGTCAGGTTTCCGTACAGTTTGACGCGAGAGAACTGCAGTTAGAATTGAAAAGACGGTCAGAACCAGCGCTTAATTCGTCTCAACTGGTGGAATCGATCCACGGAAAAGTGTCATCCTCGTGAATTAGGAAGAAATATGTACTGTTACAAGTCTTATCAATGTAACTGGGTGTTTTTAGTGTGTACATTCCGACGTTTTATGACCCTTGTAACGTTCAAATTGACAAGCCAGTTATTTCTCAAGAACTGTGACTGGGTGGCATTGTACATAAGAGAGTTGTGATACGAGCGTCCGAATACTAGTAATCTAGATAAATGAAAACTTCACTGGTTTGTCATGGCTCAACACTTCCTCTCTTCATAGAAAGCCCCGGATTACTTCAATAACAGACCCACGGGAAACAACTCTGGGAAATGCAAATTGCTGTTACTAAGAAATCAACCGCTAAACATTGGCTCGCGGTATCAAATCGGGAACATTATACCTCATTTGTTGAAACGTCGGACGAATATAGAGTGGTTATCTGTATAACTCTATTTCTAGCGCTGATTTTACATCGGTGAAAAGTGGATGAGTATGCAGTCTGAATCTGAATTTCGTCGGACTCACTCACCCAGATAGTCGTTCTCTCTTACCAATACCCGTCAGTTTTCCTCACCAACTGGGGAATATTCCCTGATCATTTCCCATATAAATTCCATGCACGTTCACTATCCGCTAATTGAGTAGAATTCTAATTACCAACAGATTTTGTTTAAATACTATGTTATGACTGCTACGCCTGGAAATATCATTTATTATATAAACAATAACTCGGCTTAGGAATTACGAATAAAATCTGCATAGCGAAATTGATTTGGATAATGAATGTCAATAGAGCGCTACACAAACCAACACAAACTCCTCACCACAAGGATACGGTATGTGTAAAATAAGCAGATAGAGAGTGGAAAACATTAGAAAGGATTATCTTACCAGTATCTCATAAATAAGTTTTGTATTATATTTTAAAATAGTCGACATGGAGAGCAAGCTGCCAATGGGTTTCATTTTATAGAAGCAGCCACAGAAAATAAGAGTGATAGCCAAATGATTTAAGTAACTTTTTGAAATATGTCCTGGGATCGGAGATATCTGGTTGAACTGTTGAGACACATCATTCAAGTGGGAAAAGCATTTTAACAACAGAGAATCGTCAGCGTAGCAATGATGAGACATACTATGTGCATGTGTATGGTCGTCCAGTTAATAGGATAGGACCCAGAATGGAACCCCGAGGAACACCACATGCTAGCGGTGTGTGGTCTGATTTAGCAATACGTACTAGAACTGGCTATGTTCGTTATTTGCTATGTATGCAAAGTGAAGACAAATGTAATAAGGTTTCAATGTCATCTCGCTTACTGGTAGAAGAGTAGAGCTTGCACGAATACTATGACAACATTACCACCCCCTACCCCGTCCACGTCCACCTTATTCTTAGTGAATAGAAAATAAATAATTTAACGTGACTTAGCTAGTGTGTTAGCCTATCTATATAGTTCGCTACATGTATGAACGAAAACTGTACACAGGAAGATCCTTTATAAAGTAGTATGTGTATAAAGAAACTAACGGACATTTTTTTTTAACGACTTGTTTGATATTTATTGACAATATTCAGCTTCGTTGAACAATGCGTGTCGAGCGACACGAACGTAAAAATGAAAAGTTGGAACAAGGCAACATGACTCACGCTATTTCACATAATTACAATGTTCACGTCTCCGAGTTGACAGTTGACAGTCCTCGTAATGTATTTCCCAAAAGCCCAACGTTCGGCTTTCCTCGCTGTGAGTTAACTGTGTTACGTCTGGTCTTGCGTAAAGTTGGAACTTTTTAGCGTTGAAAATACGTTGATTCCACACATGACAATGCCCGGTGCAAACCATACGCGTTAATACATTGTAGAGCCGTGTCTGTTCGTCTAATTACACTTTAAGGCTTTCTATCACGGCTTTGGTTACATATTTCATGGCATAACGTATTTTTACCTGAAAGTATGTACATTTGATGTCTTTACACAAGTGGATTGGGTAACCAGCTACATTTTCCACATATTCCACTGGTTTTTAATATTTTCATATTTTAGATTATTATTGCTACGAAGCAATAATTATCTTGTCTTTGGAACATCGTGAAACGTTATTCTAACTAGGTTCAATGATTAGAGTTATCCCCTTAGAACATTAGACTATACAAAAAATGATATGTTGTTCGTAATTACAACGATTATTCGGGCTTTAAAATCGGAAATTAACTGCAATGGAATCTTACCTGTTCCACAGCCGTGAAACGATATTTGGAGGTACACAAGTGATTGTATATACATGTATGCTATGTGCATGTACTTTGCATTTCTAACTACAATTCGCTCCAAAAAGACAACTTAATCTGTGATAGTTTCGGTCGCACGACGAGCTTCCATCTATCGGTTGTATAATATGTTGTAAGTAGGATCAAACATGCACACGGGTTGACGACGATCGCAAATAATCCGTCTGAAGAGTAGAGCTTGTTCTAGTCATTCGACCATGGTCTTCCGTTGTCAGAAAGCCTTCCGATACGTCGATTGGAATTATGAATCGCATCGCATGTACGATCACACGGTGCGATGTGGTTTGAATCGACGGATCTATACGACCGATCGACCCGTGTGAGTGGACTTTAAGTATATGGTATACTGTATACCATGACATTACTCAAATTGCTACAGGAACGCGTATTAATTAAGTGCGAACATTGAACATCGTTATTAGTGTGCGTTGACACGATGTCTTTCTTGTTGAATGTCGGAGTCTTCAGTAGCCATACGGTAATATGAACCGATTCCAAGGGCGACCACGTTTTCTGAAAATGGTTTGGCATTATAACTTAAAACATTATTTTTGAGAAATTGGATCCACTTTCAGAATACTTGGTATTAATCAGCATGTTTCAAATATTGGTTTATTGTATAATACATATGTCTTCAATTATTTCATCGTCGTTAATATTTGTATATGCATGCATGTTTCATAAAACGTGGTATCACATGTATCGTATGCATGCGAAGTATGCCAATGAAAACTAATGACCTCCAGAACATCTTGCAACTTGAAACATGATTGCTTATTTTATATCTTATTCAGTGGTGTGTCAACTGTGATACGAGTGCTAACAGTAAATAGGACCAGCACTTTGTCCTACTGAAGGACGCAGGTCAGGGTCTTCAACCGACCTCTCAGCCACGCCATCCACAACGACGTTACGACCTCTCAGCCACGCCATCCACAACGACGTTACGACCTCTCAGCCACGCCATCCACAACGACGTTACCCCCTCGAACGTCTTGACAGGCCACTGACAACAACCTCTTCAGGCTGTGTCAGCAAATTATGGAAATACAAAATCTAATAACAGCTCGAAAGGACCGTGATTTACATTAATTCTCATAACCATGCTATTATTCGTCCATTAGTCTTCCATAAATTGAGCATTAAGTGACTACAGTCTGTCCCGAAGTTTACATGCGTCGGTCGAGCTATGACTGCTTCCTCTGGACCTCTGACGTCGGACCAAAGTTTATTCCTCACGCGAACATTGTCTGGCTGGGAACGTTGGTATAACAGAGGTTAAGCATGTCATTCAAGGACTGCCGCCGGCCAGAACATTGCTGTACCAACGGTAATCATATCGCAGAGAATGCAAAATATTAAATTATGTTTTATGGCTTCTGTATCTCCCTCGTTCTGGATCGCTGTAAAAGCGTAGGGGGTAATTAATCATTACGCTATGTCTTAACTCCTGTGACACTTTGCCAGTCTTTGGGCTTAGTGTTTGCATGCGGATGGTAAAACTCGCGGCATTAAAGGCATTAGTTATTGTAAGAAATGATAAATGAAAGCAATCAATACTAAAAGGGGAGGGAGCGGGGGGGGGGGGGTGTTATCGGCTCATTTCGGAGGTGATGGGCTGTACGCCTCTGTGAGATGGTATTGATACTTGCCAGCATTCAGACGGTATGCGTGTAACACCATGGGATGCCTCAATGTGTTAATTACAGTATCGTCGCTCTGTTGAAAGGGGAAAATGGGGTATCAACGGTGTTGTAACTGATGATATGTACATCGGTACGGAATACGTCTCAAGTTTAAGTTTATAGATTGTTACGTTCATTGAACGGCCTAACGCAATCAGCTATACTTCATATTGGTTTCCGTTACCTTTCAGTGGACTAAAAGTGACCTGAATCCGTTTTGATTCCAGTAATATGAAATCTATGTTATGAACAAAGCCAATGCTGTGTGTTCAATAGCCATTATAATTATATTAAAATACTGATTACTAGTATAGTATCGAGGCATTACGTGGAAGGCAAAGAATTAATTCACATACTTCATAAAGGTCGGTCAATAACACAAAGCGTGTCGTATCCATAAAAACCCAAGTTATTAAAATATACTAGTACTATGTTTATTGATTTAGTAAATAAACGCCCGCGTAGATGGAGTTTTCGACAACTGGAGCAGATGGTGCTGCATGAATGGCATGTGCATGTGAGGTGATATATCTAGATGTCATTTCCGCTTAATCCAACAACGATTTCTGCCTACCCCTCAGGATCTGAGAATGCTTACGGTCTACCGCTAAGCACATGATTATGCGTTCTGCCCACATGTGTATCTACATGTAGATCAGCTGCCTGTTTCACTAACGCGGTTAGCATGCTAAATTGCCGTAGCACGCTAACATACAATTTTCCATTTCAGCAATCTTAGTATTAATACTTAGACTTAGTACTTTAACCCTCAACATGCTGGAGGCAAATTGAGATGCCCTAAAGAGTCGTGTATGTGCCTAATCCAGCCTGAAAAGACTCAACTTAAGTTAGCATGCTAGCCAGGTTAGCGTGCTAGCATGTTAGTGAAACGGGCTGCTGCATGCAGGCCCCGAGATTACAACACATTTTGAGCACGATTTCATGATCAGACTCAAATATTATATTATGGAGATTGGTGAACAAAACCTTGAAGATCATGGAATCGTGCTCAAAATGGTTTAGTAACCTCTGGGCCAGGGCGCAGGGGTGGGAACTATCCTCCAAACCAAATATTAATTTACTCAGGTACATTTCAGCCTTAGCGAGTAAAGGGTGGCTTGGATCACCTCCCGTTAACACTCATGCGTCCGCCTATGACAAAACACGATAGAACCCTGTCTGCCCAATGCTTTAAGAACATCGTCATCCAATGAGCAAAACGAGTACTTTCCTGTGATATTAACCTACCATGAAACTTTTCATCGATTTATCCTACCGGTATGACGAAAACCGGCAAAGAAAGCCGTTCCAAACAACACCGTCCATTTCCACCATGATTCCGAAATTAGTACCTACAACTGATAGATAAATGATGTATACAATCGCAATATGCGTTATCATTATGACGAATCAATACGTGAGAAATGTGTCGCTGCTCGTATGGAGCCAGCCTACCGATATATCTGGAGACGAGGCACAGATTTACTAGAACATCTAGAGTTAATGCCCACCGTTTCAACGGAGGTTGTCAATTACCATACAAGTTAAAGACAAGTAAGTTGAGCGTCTATGGTAATCTTCTGAGCGGAGATATATAACATACCCAGGAATATGTCTCTGGATTGTATAACAAAACCCATCACGTACTAAATTTCTATCGAAAGTGGCGATACCACTTGTATTCGTAAATATTCAATATTTGGAACAGAGTCGTGAGCGAGATGGTTTTCTGTCGACGTGGTATTCAGTTTATTCCTAGCTTTAATGTCAATACTGTATCAGGACGAGTTTCCGATATCCTACAATGCGAGTACATTGTATGTAGGCAACATACGACGCTGATCGAGTTTTGCTGTCACGCTTTGACATATTAAACATACTGTGGTATTACAGCTAATAGGGTGGACATTTGACCAACAAAATATATATAGACAATTTACTATAATTATGATGAAAATTAAAGAATAGGTAAGTATGGTACTCAAATTAATAGTCATTGTCGATGTCGATTAATATGATGATATTTCACACCAAAATACACAGTATCATCACCACCACCATCATCATCATCATCATCATCATCACACTGTTAATTACACTATCAGCACTATACACTGGCAAGGTAGGAAGTTAAGAACTCACCTATATTAAGTTAGTATGATTATTATCCAGACCCTAAATCCCATTCTGATCATAATCCAGATCTTAATTTCAAGTACATGAATACTGGATTTTAACACAATCGCCTGAGTTTGCTACGTCGCTAGATTCGAACTACACGTACGTAGATGTTGCGATAAATGCATAGGCCATGAGGAAACTTTCAGGACGATGCAAACTACCGTTACGTTGCTACGTGTTTTGACTGTCACAAGTATGTCACATACGAACAATTCTTATGCAACTTTAAATTGAACGTATTAGCTGATGGCTATTCAATTCCAATTACATGTACGTGGACATTCGTCTAGTGTCGAGGTACATCTATGTCGAGATCTGTCGAGGTGTGTCGTGGTGTGTCAGGCTGTGTCGAGGTGTGTCGGGCTGTGTCGAGGTGTGTCGAGGTCTGTCGAGATGCATCGCGTTGTGACGAGGTGTATGCGAGTACTCGCCCTCTTGCTATTCACGTGGGTGGCCAGACGAGTTTGTGAAATGGCTAGGAACATTTCTCAGCTGGAGACGTATCTCAGTTGTGTCTCTGCATACAGATGTCAGTATAGAACGCCTGGCCACGATTTTTCCAAGCAAACTTGAATTTGAGATTTTACTCAGCTGCGATTTCTCCCATTGACATAGTGCTGTAACTTGAGGAAAATCTCAACTGGGTTTGAGTTTTTACTCAAGTTACAACACTGAGTGAATGGGAGAAATCTCAGCTGAGCAAAATCTCAAACTCAAGTTTGTTTGGAGAAATCGGGGCCCGGTTAACGCCACAAGTTAAATGATTATCAAATAATACAACTCCTGCAGTACGGAGCAACTTGAGACGTCGTGAAGAACACAGATTTACGCTCATTTTCAAACACGGCTGCCGTGGCTAAGTCAGACTAAAGTCGGAGCATCAGCTATAACGAAAGTTCAGTTTAGAATACAGGAATATCTTATATACAGTACCTGCCATTATCTGACATACATGTAAGAAATGACACCGCGATGATCTGAAATTTAGCAGGTATGCACAACATCATGGTTATCGTATAGAGAATATTTTGAAAATCAGTGTGTGGATAACTTTGCAATTCATTGATGCATGCAGGAACCACGTATAAAACCATTAATTCATTGATGCATGCAGGAACCACGTATAAAACCATTAATTCAAGAAATGTATATTCGTGGCATTGATAGTTTACGTGCCTCTGAATGGGTGAAACTGAGGTGTCTAGTCCAGGAAAAAATAATACCGTAACCTGTTTCATCCATGGAATATAATACAGCATTACTCAACCTGGATACTAGATAATTACGTACTACGAGTTTACTTACATGTAATCATTCATTTATATAATTGTTCTAATCACATATTTGCGTATTTTCCAAATGAAAAGCTACATATTGTATATATCGTGCGTATACATGTAGTAGATCTCGTTTTTAGACATTTAATAACGTATATTTTGTGCATATTGTGTATGATGTACATGACATGTGACACCGAATATACTACACATTAATATAGGTCAGATAATGAAAGAAAAAACAAAGTATGCTACTAATATATTATTCAGATTATCGATTATACTCGTGTTCTGTATATTACTTAGAGCTGGGATACAAGGCATTAGTGTTCGTAGCTTTGTACATAGTCGCTCAGAAATATGAGACTTTGCGAGTTTGTGAATTTGATACAGATGATGCAAATTTCATATGACGACGTCAACAGTGTCTACATCAGCGCAATTGTTGGTAATTGGGGCTTAAAGCCGCTTTCAAGAACGTGCTCATATCACGGCGTGTATGCAGTGTATATGACTGATTGTGCCAGTCTGGGCATTTCACCAGTCTTTATAGTGCTAGTTCACTGGAATATCATACCGCAGTTACAACATGGATACTGCACACAGACACATTAAACTGACTCAGAGCCGACCAGTCATTGCTTTACCCCTTTAATGCTGAGCGCCAAACAGGCAAACAGCAAGTATCATCTTTTAACGTCTTTTGGTATGACGCAGCCGAAGATTTGAACCCACGACCTTCAGCTCTCCGGGCCGACGCTCCAACCACTGCGGATGTACATAATGTGTATAATGTATATGTTGGCGGCTACTCTGTTTATTATATTAAAACATGACATAGATAACGATTAACTGTGTTAGTACTATACATTCCAATAACTTGTTCTCTCTTGTGTGTTCTGAAAGCAAACGGATTTCTTGACAATCGTGACAAACGATTGGTTGACAGCATGCATAAATTATGACGAATACCTACATTTTAACTTTCTCACCAGAGAGCTGCGACCCAAAGCAAATTTAAACATTGGTCTTAGTGTTACAGCGGGTTAGACTGAAAGCGATGAAGGTTGAAATGTCAATCGATGTATGTAGAGCATGGCAGTCGTATAATGCAAATTGTTTCGAGATAGATAGCTGTGACAATGAGTCTAGACACATGGATCTGGAGATTTGACTGGTTAAACATTTCTGAAAATGTGTCTACATAAAAATATATCGATGACGAGGTCTCTAGATAAAACTGTTAAATAGATTTGGTGATGTGTCTAGCAATGCGGATATTAATATGTCATATGAATCTAGATAAATATATCTGTAGATGATTCAAGCCAAATAAATCCGATGATGAATTTACCCGTCTAATTACCCGGATGTGAATATGTAAACAAATACATCCCCCAGGTATGACATTTAGAAGGTGATATAAAAATGGACAAGATAATCTAGTCCATAATTATATTAGATTAATACACATCGTTCCATCACGAGAACTATTGAAAGAAGTAATAAGCTATACGCCAACACTAAAATATTCTCTGTGAGAGGAGCATTTGTTTTGAAAGATACAGTAAGAGAGAAAATGATACAGCAATAATTTGACCAACCAGTGCAACCACATTCGTTTTATACTTATATATATATATATAATGATATTTATTTATTTATATACAGTTTATATGATGCATATTAAACTATTTCACTTTATATTCCAACACCCTTTAAATCTCTCTTTCGCTTTTCCATTGAATCCGTTTCGCTTTTCCATTGAATCCGTCTCCGTCTTTCTCTCTCTCTCTATCTCTCCCTTTCTTTCTCTCTCCCTTTCTCATTATCTCTTTCTATATCTATATAAATCATTCACACGCTATCTGAACTATATCTCTCCCATGTCAGGAACTGGTTGAACCAACGATATGGTTGTGAAAATAATTCGCCCCATTACCTCAAATGTTCCCGCCTACGGGAAATAAGGTACATTACGTAATCTGCTGCAAACTCCGAGCTTCCGATTATTGTCTGCCTACGACCTGACTCCTAATCAACTGAAGACCTTCTTCAAACCCAAGACAGGAGGAGGTCGATACCACGACTTGCTCTGTTCTCAAGAGACAGAACCAACTTCAATAGTAAAACAATAAGTCATAAGAATTCGCAATTTAGCGGATTGCCTGGGAAGATGGCCTGGAGTACTCCATTCACGATCTCGCCGTAATCTTTCCAAGCTGAGATTAATTATATATTGGCATTACGTCAAGGAGACTGTATCATTCATCATGCATAGCCATTTATTTGCGTGATGGAATACTGCAATTTATTAGAATGTTCAAGTTGGCGTTTTATTATCTGTGGTTTCTGACGTTCTTTGACGCCGCAGAACGGGGAAATGATTTTAAATGGCATTCACGATTTTGCCCCCAAAATAAACATGTTTGAAGAATTGTCGATAGATTCATAGTGCTAAAGAAATACTTTACATTAATGTAGAGTTTTGCACGATGTATGAAAACAAATAAAAAGAATAATTATGAACAGTGTGTATACATGTAGATGGTACGTTAAACCTTGCATGTATAAATATGAACAAGGGAGTGTTACCTTGCTTGTTTTATTAGATGTGCATTTGATATTACTGAACCAGTTGAGTTAGTCAAACCAGAACTCGGTTTCCATTATACCCATTTTGATGTAATGACACTAGTAAAAATAATGTATTAAATACATCATGCTTTTTAAATAGACATGAATCTGAAAAAAACTAACAATAAATCTTACCTTTCACGGTCCACCTCTCCGTCCGGTTGTGCAAAGAGTTAACATAGTTGTTGGATCCGCCCGAGAACGACAGTATAGAGTGTTATCTAACACTAACTTGAGAATGTCAATATAGTGATATCTAACACTAGTGATAATATCACACCCTCTTCATAACGTGCCTTCTTCTCGTCTCGTGCCGTATACGTCAGTGTAAGTGTGTCCATCCAGCTATACCGGTGATGGGTCCGTGATCCACACACACACACACACACACTCAATACCACGATTCGGAGAGCTGGCTGGAAGTACTAACGGTGCCAGTCTTGTGTCTAGTTATTGGTCCGTCGTGCTACACCGTCGCTTCCATCGACGGCCATACCACCGAACTGTACCACGCGGTACCAGATTAGTTCACTATCGACGATAGCCGCGAGAGATACTATATAGTACATGCAGTCTGGATTTAGTAGAGTAACGTTAGCCGGTTTATCCGCTGAGTGTACATGACATTCAGATCCGAGACTGTAGTCTTTGACTAACTCGCTTGTTGACAAAGCGATCGAATGCCCACGAGGATTCCTGGGTTTTCCTTAAGCTGGACTATCAGGACACTTGTGTTAAAACCCTCAGCCGTAATTGCTTACAACGCATACACTCACGGGGTTCTAGTCATTGTAGCTGTGCTTGTATAATTATCGGAGAGTAAAACGGGACAGCTCCATCGAACGGACTGCTTGTAATATATTCCTGTATAGAATTCATATACGATGAATGAACAAAGCATTAATGCACGGGCTTGGTCTACAATTGCAGTTCCAGACAGTTATGGCATTGAATGCATATTACTATTTTTGTCAGACTGGCACATTTACTGTTTGTGGTAATGTTGTGTAGCTGGAACTGCAATGGAATCTATTTCACGAGGAGATAAATCTCCTGCATTCAATGAGAATTGCCACTGAGGCCAGAGTGAGAACATCGGACCCAATCACCTACATGTACACAGCAGAGAAAGACCGAGTAGGGATAGGTCCTATTAGCATATATAACGTGGAGTTTGGCGCTATTTGAACGGGTTATATTAATAAATGGACGGTGACCATGTTTAATGCTGTATGTCCCTGTGGACGGCAGTCAGTTGACCACTTTAGCGAGAATAATTACCAACTTTATCGAGCATATATATTATACCAACTTTATCGAGCATTTAGAATTAACATTGGGAGGCACTTGCCCTGAGATATCATAATACAGGATGGTCATAACTAACACCACAGGAACGGGTGGTGGCACAGTGGTTATAGCCTTGGACGTTGGAGCAAAAAGGTCACGGGTTCAATTCCCTCCCCGAGGACCCTGCATGCATGTTCGTGGAAGTTATCGTTTCCATACAGGTTGTTGCTGTTGTTGTTAATTGGGGTTTAAAGTCGCTATCAAGAACGTGCTCATATCACAGTTTGTATGCAGTGTAGGTATTCCACCATTCTTTATAGTGCTAGTTCACTGGAATATCATTCCGTAGTTAGAACATGGATACGAAACACCGAGCCGACCATTCCTTGCTGAGCGCCAAGCAGGGAAACAGCAAGTACCATATTTTAACGTATTTTGGTGTGACGTGGCCGAGGATTTGAACCCACGACCTTCCGCTCTCCGTGCCGACGCTCCAACCACTGCGCCACGGAGGCGGTCTTCCATACAGG
>JAULBO010207708.1:0-12741 GCA_032355325.1 Clypeosectus delectus
ACAATATGTAATTATGACAATGAACAGGAGTTACCGGAGTTCCTTCGCAAAATTTAGATGTGGTGTAGCCCCGATTCGACTAGAAACGGGACGGTATGAAAACCTCCCAGCTAATGCTAGAGTCTGTCCCATATGCACAGGTACTAATATTGAGGATGAAATACATGTTATTTTAAACTGTCCGGCATATACCGATTTACGATATACACTATTACAAACTGCTCAATCTATTGTACCAGATTTTAATGTTTTGCCCGATTTTACAAAATTTAGTATTCTTTTTAGCAACCCCAATATCGTTTTAACTTGTGCCAAAACCTGTTTTTATATACTTCAAAGACGTAGGTGGCTTATAATATAGTTAAGCCCCGTGGTGTATATTGTGTAATAATATGTTATGAAATGAAGTTTATTTTATACTGTTTCGAATTAACAATGTGCAATATGCAACGTAGCGCTTGTAATATATGTCTGTACATTTGATGTTGCACAAATACATACTATTAATATATTTTGTATATACTAGTCATATTGTAATTAACATGTATACCGTTTTAACCGTTTTAACCGTCTCTCATAATTCTTAAGAATGGCCATGATACATTTACAAACTGTATATATTTCATGTATAATGTGTGTATACATGGGTGAGACGAAAATAAACTATCTGTCTGTCTGTCTGTCTGTATCGCTATGCCCATACAAGCTATTCGCCAAGCAATTAATAGTTAAGGGATACAGTACTGCCTACCACTATTAATACTGTAATAAAGTCTAGTTATGCCCTGAACTATTATAGTTAAAGTTGTGTTGTGTCTAAGTGTGGAACAGGATGGAATCCTAGATACTCTCAGGTTATTTCTAACACCGTGAACCCATCCATGTACTAGCCAGGCCTAACGATCATATATATACAGCATCATACTTGCAAGGAATTATTTGTATTTTTTATTATTTTTTAGATACTAGTACTAGTATATAAAAAATTTTCTCTACATAATAAATATAGATCCACTATTTATGAATATGATTATGGTCGACTTACTTAACACGAAACAGTTAGGTTTGCTTACTGACATACTGGTCGAATTACAGTGTATGCATACTCTATAAGGTTAGACAGATTCTCTACGATTTTCAGAATGTTTTTTCCGAGCACAATGTTGCTATAATGAGTCAATGCAATATCCGATAAACATACAGCTGTACTTAAATACTTTATGTTAACCTTCTAGCGCCTGAAACACGGTAAAGTAGTTTTGAGAATGTGCATGCATGTACCACAAACAAACGTTCTTAGGACTTAAGCATTTTCTTAGCTAAGAACGTTTTGAGAATACGGTTCCTGGACCCGATATCTCCAAACAAACTTGAATGCTGTAAAAATAGCCCAAAGATCATTGTCTACGGCACTCACGTAAAAATAGCCTAAAAACTATTCTCTACGGCACTCACAAAGATAACATTCTACAGCAGTAGAACTGCGCATGCGTGACGGGAAGTGCCGTAAAAATAGCCTACAGAATATTCACTACGGTTCCGTAAAAATAGCCACTGCGTTTAAAAAAAGCTGTGCTAGTGTTGGCGCCTTGTTTTACAATTTTCTATGACAAATTTTCTTGCAACATTCCGCCCAAACGACCGTATTTCCGACACTTTGTATGCGTCCCCATTATATAATAGATAATTTCGGAGGACTCGCCATTTCGATAAATAACGGCTGATCGTAGAACGTAAACACGCTCATGCCGGATTGTAACGAGGGGGTTACAAATAAGGGCTCATGACGTATAACTAACTACATATTGAACATGTGATAATGTACAGGCGGCGCCTTTGATCTTATACCAAACTGTGTTAGAATACATATTAAATACGATGTCACGGTAACCAGTACGCAATCACTATGAAGAAATATTAATAGTTTGATGTGTATGAATTTTGATATCTACATCATTTGTGTTTGTCCTATTACATTCCAGTAATTTTACTCTTGTTTGAAATGTAGTTAATATTCTCAGATTTCGATCTAATATACAACCAAGATTGGGCTGGAATTTGTTCGTGGTTGTATTTCGGTGTATGTTTTTTTGTGTGTGGTTTTATTCAACGAGAGAGTTCGTGAATCTGGAATATGAAGAAGGGGAGCATCTCCAGAAATAGTCCCTCTTGATGGTTTTCTGTCCGGCATTGTAAAGGTTATTTGGCGAGGTTACGCATTTGCTACTGAGCCCCCCAGCAGTTGTGACATTGCCCAAAATACATAACATATTTATAGTATTGACCTAATGTAAAGGGTGTGTTTTTTTAAGAGGAACATCGCATGGTGGAATGCAAGTATGCCCTGTTAACTGAAACTGAAACTGTCTATTACACTCAGGTCGTAGTACACGATATATGAGGGCAACGATTGCAATGACTGGGTTTCTGTTAACTATTCCAATCGAAGCCTGTATACATCGTTGTATACGACATGCATGTATCCATAACTTACGGCACTTAGAATTCACAACTTGGAAGTGATTGAGTCCGAAGCTGTACCTTCCTTCACCCAGCGGTATTTATGTTAACCTTCTAGCGCCTGAAACACGGTAACTTAGATCATTATGATCCCCATGGTGTTGAGAGGGGAATCGATTTCACATTGATCAATTGATAGGGGTTAATAATGTATCGCATTGAGCACGTTTTCGATCGTGGATTTAGTACATGATAACTATTTACATTATGATTAGTAGTAGTAGTAGTAGTAGTAGTAGTAGTAGTAGTAACAGTATAATAATAGTAGTAGTAGTAGTAGTAGTAGTAGTAGTAGTAGTAGTAGTAGTGGGTAGTATTGTGTGTATACAGACAGACATAAATCTGATTTATCTCGTAAATCAACTATAGGATGTATCGTCAATGGCTTTTGAAAACAATTACTTTATATTGTTAACTATTAATTATTATTTCCAAATAATTGCTCTGTCCGTAATGTTCAATGTATTATGTGTATGATTCTCGCAGCGAGGCAACATCCGAGAAATCAAATGTTCTCGATTGATCGACCAAAATAGCCTATTCTGGCATCTAACATATTGAAGTAAATAAAGTGGGGGGAAATACACGTATCGTAAAAGTTGGCATTGCCAAATAATTATTATGAAAGTCATAAGCGCATATTTTGTAATAAAATTGAATACACCTATATATGACTGTACATCATACAATTACCTGTATTTAGTTAAGATAAGCATACCCTTCATGTCTTGTATTACTTGATTGATGAGTGATACAATATAGATAGAATACTGTTTCCCAAATTTCCTCTCGGATGCTGTATCATATCTGTCATAATTAAATCAACTTTCCCTGTATGTGTCCATTGATATCACTGATATTTACCGCAACTGATACACTAGTGTATGAAAATTGGCTTTATCGAAACCTCAACTCATCTTCTGTAGAGTGATTCAGCTAGGGTAAACATTTTAGTTAGCTTATGAGACGAATTAAGAAACGAGTCATTCATCACGGACTGAGGGAATGGAAGGATATCCTACGTTAATCCATTTCATCGCCAAGACTAATACTATCCACGATTCGTGTTCACATATCGCTCGTCAGCTTCCAGTTCTCGTTTATGGAGGATGTGATATCTGATACGCGGTGTATTTTCGGATTAAACTGTCATAAATACTTACGCTATTCCGTTACCGTTAGTAAATCAATACATTTTAATTATCTCATTAGGTAAAACATATAATAGTCGCCTCATAAAATGAAAACGTATAAGGAGGTTTTTCAGTTTGTGCTTAACAAAAACGTTTGAAGCGCTGACAAATTGCTACAAATCTTCGCCAATTTCTTCTTTAAAAAAAACGGACATTGACCCAGATTGCCTATGGGAAACTCACTTGTATATCGGATGGCAATCATCTCGTATGTTTTTTTTATCGCTTTTGCATTAATTTGCATTGATAATGGAAGCAATAGTCCGAGACAAAAAGGTGAGGACGGAAACAATATCTAGTTACAACGACCAACATGTGATATACGTATCCATTTAATAAATAAAATACTAGTACAATAATTAAAAGGATAATTTCAAGTATCTGCGATTTGAAATTTGAAATAAAAAATCGCGTTTACGTCGGTTTAATGGCACTCGACTGTATAGTGTATCTCATTTATCTCAACTTAAAATAAACTACGTTTTAAGAAGTGAAGTAATCTGATTCACCTGCTCGATCGTTGTTGTTGTGGTTGTTAATTGGGGTTTAAAGCCGTTTTCAAGAACGTTCTCATATCACAGCCTGTTTGTAGTGTATGCATGTGTGTCACCAGCATGTGTATAGCTCGAAGGCATCCCTTCCCTGTTGACCATAATATATGTCTTATGTTGGTCTGGCACATGATATAATTAATTCATTAATAATGTATGTATTGCGTTAACACTATACAATTGTGTATGTATTATTATGTATTATTAGTGCATGTAGATGTATAAATTCGTAACCATGTAAAATAGTATGTCGATGGTTTCTACAAAAATAAAGTAATGTAATTTAAATAAATAATTTCAATTGTCATTACTAGTATGTGTGTTCTCTTCCACGGATCTCTCGTGTCTGTGTGTCACTATACCTTAGGCAACAAGCACCACTGTGTTGAGGCGATACAAATCAGGCAGGATTGTGATGATACCTTGAAGCTACCTGATGCTCTGTTGATCACATTGTTGGGTTTGTTTGTATCCGTAATATTCATCAAAGCGACTTCCGTGTGCATGCTTTATGTTTGAGCAGCGTAGAGAACATGACGTCATGCACTTCCATCGTAGTCGGGTTGCTTAGCAATAAGTATTGACGAAAACCTGCCACAAAAAAAACGAAAATCGTTCCATTATTAATTAATTTAATAAATGTTATGAAGAGCATACTAGTAGTATCCAATCCATGTTTAAGTGGATATAATGTGCGTCCTTCTGATAGTTTAACTGATTGCGTAAACATGTTTGTAATGGAGATATGCTCTATGGTTGTCTGTATTAGTAATATGTTATTGCGATGTTGTGTTAATTAATTAATTGCACAAGACAATAACAAAAAGTATGCGAATGGAAACAAATTGACTCCATGTGTTTATGGATGTTTTTTTAGTGGCAATATAAATTATAATTAATGTCCATACAAATGTGAACGCAAGTGAACACAAACACATTTAAAATGAATACCTGTATGATGTATACAATTATAAATTACTAAAATATTAATGATGAAACCCTACTGAATGTTTAGAGCTGATCGCGATGCTAGCAATATAATGATTTGTTAGCAATAATGTAATTGTCTGTATAGTCGTGACGTTAGTTATATGTAGGTAAATATACCAACACTAGTTTAAATATAACCAGAAAAAATATCCGTGTAATTCAGTAGCCACTTGGTTTGTGTAACATAGTTTGCTATATATCTCAGATGCATAGAGCATTATCATTGGTGTCTGGCTGGATCACATACAGAAACAGTATTATTAACAAGATAAGGCTACATATATGTGGGAGACAGATATGTTCAGTTTTAGGCTAGGTGGGAGTGAACCAGCACAACAGTAGAACAGTAGACTAATGCATATTCGTGTAGAACTGCTACATGTATATCCGCACCCCACACCACCACATCCAACCCTACCCCACCCCACCAAACCCCAGACTTGGTGACTCGTCGCTGTAATGTCAGGGGTGTTACGGGCAGTTTAATATAGGACAGCCATCTGAGTCCATCCATAGACTGTATGTACTAGTATGTACCATAATGAGTACTCTGTTTAAATGGTTTAATTAAGTATGCATTCCGTGTGGATACGAATAATTATACGTATAGGACTTATCACGGTAATAACGGGTATGTTATAATACTATTGTTTTTACTTTCATACCGATATATTAATGAAGCTATACTCGAGTATACGTGATGGAAAAAACCAATGTTTGTCAAAATTTAATAGGCTTTCTGTTTGATGTAAAACCAATAATATTGAATTACCAGTCAGTTTTCAACTCAAATTAGCAGGCATATCAAATAATGTGCAAGTATGTATACGTTTATTACCCCATAGCTGAAACAACTGTCAGTCACGGCAAGTGCTTTGGAATAATCAGATCTTACAGCGGAGCATATTATTATAATGAATAAACCTTCACCATACGAGCGTCATTTACGGGCTAACGGCACTGTTTAATAATAATGTGAACGTTGATAAGACTTAGTATTGATTAATAAATGTACACTAGTTCGTATTTAATGTCTAATACAGCCAAATGAGTCAATGCAATATCCGATAAACATACAGCTGTACTTAAATAATGTATATAAATAAAGGAATGCATGCTTTATGAAGGGAAGTCCAGAAATAAATCTGCAACACAGCAATGTCATTAGAAGACAAAATTAATGTTATTCGTGTAAGTAGCATTGTGTTAGTATAGTGCACATGCAGCGTTTCAGCGTAACTTGCCATGTGTTTTAGTAAAGCTCTATTACAAGAAATAATAGCATTCGAATACTAGTATACACTACAACGTGCTATAGTATGTGTAGGGTTAGCCATTTGTACCGATATTTCAAGAAATGTCAACGAATGATTTCATTATGATCATTCAAGTACTGTATATTATTATATAAACGCAATAATCGTAACGTAAACAAATACCGCATTTGCTTCATGCTTAAAGGTTGTCGTCGAATGATTCAGTTAGTAAAGTAATAAACGACTTGTTTTACAAAGCGGGTTTGTTTTTTTATTATACTTTGACATCGGATATACAACAATTCCATGTAAATATACAACAACAGTAAGTACTATTCATTACAGCCGACTCTGGGTATGTATAATTATGTGTACATGTATATGTATACATGTATATGAATACTAGTTTCCGCACGACTTCTCTCTCGATGAGATAATACAGCAAAGTCGCTGTGAAATGAAACATACACAATAACCAGATATTGTCAATAGACGTAGACAGGGTGTGTAATATCAGTAATATATTAAACAGTGTTTCGCATAATTACAGTTCATATTGCGTCTGAGTCGCTCGCTGTTGATTCACGATTGCGTGCCATTGCGATTAGCATTGGTAATGTCACTTGAATGTGAAGTTCAAGTATGGTTCAACCATCCAGCATGGTAATATAACTATCAATCACATGACATCAATATATTTCACCAATAAGTGCAACGTCCTTTATATTGACTTTGCATGCCGCGTTTCACTAAGCATTGGTAGCATTACTTGGTGTCATAAAAGAGTCAATCGTTCTCGAGAGAGGACATCATCGCAACGTTGTGTATAACGTCCATTCCACTACCAGATAAAATAGTTTTGTGTGAGATTAAACAGCACTGTGTAGGGAACGGAGCGTCGAGATTGACGGATAAGGGTGGGGATAACACAGGGGATTGAGAGATGATGACAGAGGAGGCGATCCACTGTGTAGACTGTCCGCCCGGCTCCCGGAGAAATTACTGTCATGGTAGAGCACTGGGACGCGCACCATCCGGTGCGAGGCACGCTGGGATATATTTGCGGCTTCCATTTCCGCCGCCAGCTGGCGCTTCCACTTATTTCTCCGATTTTGGAACCAGATTTTCACTTGTGTTTCCGTTAAATGTAGCGAGGCTGCTAGGCCAGCCCGTTCTGAACTAGACAAATAGCGTTTCATGTCGAACGTCGACTCCAGCTGAAAAACCTGACTTCGAGAAAAGACTGTCCTTGTTTTCTTTTTCCTCTGCTTTCTCTTTTCGTCGTCGTCACTGTTTGTGTCTTTGTCGTTGTCTTTCGTGGGACGGTCATCGTCGTCGTCATCAGAATCGTCATCCTTGAGCATGTGTCTTGGTGACGGGGGATCTTCCGATGGGCACCCCTCGCTACTTTTTCTCATGGGGAGGGATTTCAGGCCTGTGGGGGAGGGCAGGGGGGACCGACATCTAGGGGAGACCGCTCTCAGCTTACCCACCGCGTTGGCTGGAAACCAAAAGCATAAGACATATAAGTAACCAAAAAATGCATCGCGTATTCGTTGAAAAGTAATAAATCCATAGCTCATGAACACGCTTAGTTGTGTATCTCGTCTCTTCTATGGATATATGTCTGCAACCTCTTACTTGTATCTAAGGAGTTGCTCTAAATTGAGAACTAATATATGTTGCTGGACCATTGGTGTCCTTTATTTAAGTGAACATATTCCTATAAAGTAATATTTTGAGAAATAAGAGATGCAGCTATATTTGCAAACTCAACGAAATATCGACAGCTTGACAGATGTGTGATTTATTTATATTGTTTAATGACGTCAATTGCACACAGAGAGACAGAGAATGAGAGCGAGAGCGAGAGAGAGAGAGAGAGAAAGAGAGAGAGGGAGAGAGAAAGAGAGAGAGAGAGAGGGGGGAGGGGGGGAGAGAAATATACATAATTATTAATATATATGATATACAGTACATAACATATACAATTTGTTTTACGCGTGCCATCCACAATGTACATGAACACTAACTTCAAAATTGGTATATTACACGTGTTCATATAACAATCCAATCCTAAAGATAGTTCAAAGCTGGGGGATTTTGCGGGGGGTGAATTCTGACGCTAGTAACTAATCATATTTCAACCGCAAGGTTGATATTGCTTGTTGTATTTGAGCTGTAGCGGGAGTCAGCGTCTCATTTCAGTATTAATATCAAAATTCAAACACAATATAAAATCATGTGTTCCACCAACAAATGCAGTTAAAAGTTGACGAAGTTATAAATCGAGATAGCTTCATGTATTATCGTTTGCCTATTCGATAGCTGTGAACTGTCTGCAAAATAATACATGTACGTTAATTCTACATCGTGGGCTGTGTAGTGCTAATTTTGATATCATATTAATATTTCTAATCTGTATATAAATAAGTGATATTTTTAAAATATGTGTTGTGTATTTCTTATCGACTGTATGTTATGCTGTATCGTCTTTCATAATTAGTTCTTAAAGAATGGCTTGACTGTAGATAGTGTGTGCAACTTTTACCGATGTATATACATATTATGATCCAACAATAAATACTGTTTAACATCCTCCTACAAAAATAAGCTCATTTCTGATACGTCTATGGACAACGTGATTGAAACCGTGTATGCAATTTGACTATATATTTGAACTACAGTGTACATGTATCTTAAAATGTAATGTTATTGTAGATGTGGAGGGTCAGATAGGGGTTGCTAGGTTTTGGATGTAATGTATACCATTTACAAAATACTAGTATGCATTGCCTGTCTCATGTACTAACAATTTGGTGTATTTATTTTATTTTATTTTATATTATTAAAGTTGGTTTATTTATTATGTTTAACTCTACACAGTATTGTCTGCTTCACACACTGAGGTGACACGAAATGGATATTACGATTTGACCGTGCTTAGAATATCGAATTACGAAGGTTAGTGTAAGTGTTGACAATAATTCCTTAAAGTATGTACTGATACAATTAAAGTTAATGGTGTTTTGATTAGTAATTCATAATAATAAATAGTATTATAATATTTGCGTCATGTACAGACGGGCATTGCTTGGATGTACTTTTGGCACATTATGGAGAGCGTATGTCACCTGATTATACGAGGAAATGTCTCAAATAAAATTTAATTTTCCGATGCACATTAAACAAATAAAATAATGTATCATTATTGAATTGTTATTAAAATTATTACTAGTAGTATTGATATTGATAATAATTGTGGTAATGATGGTCGTAGTAGTAGTAATTGTAATAACAAATATACAGTTAAATAAATGTTAAAACAACATTGCATAATACGACCCATAATGCCTACAGACACCCAGACAAACTAGCTATATTTATGTTTTGTTCATGGAAGTATGGCTCCATACAATGTATGATGGTGTGCAAATAAATAGGTGTTCGAGAGAATGTAATTTATAAAAATATAAACAAATGCACATGCATATTTTACTGGTTGTATTACTATAGGAATAAATGTCGTCATGACACCAGCCTTAACATGGAATAATACAGTTAATATAATATTTGTTCGGACAATAATTGTAGCAAATTTATAAGCATCACTTGTCAAAGAAGTGCGCGTTAATTGTTTTATTGTGAATATATTATTTATGAAAATATGTAAGTTTCAATAATACAATAAGTTAAGACGAATTAAAATACTATGAATAACTGAGCTGTTGACAGCATGGTATAATAGCATACACATATACATGCACATTTCTAAAACGTTTTAATGTTTCATCCGAGAATGGAATATATATTATTCTCATTGTTTGAGCCCAGTGTATCAACTAATTGATTATTAATTGTATCCCACCTCAGTGTAATTGTTTGCAATAAAGAATACGAAATGTGCTGCTATGTGTTTATATCCTGCCATAGAGATAATTTAACAAAATCAGGTAGTACACTGTTTTTAGAAAATCTTCACATTTAAGTTGGACGATCTTACAAATATATATTGCTTTTAAGAAATATTATTGTTTATAGACTATATTTAAATAATGTCATTAGTAAATAATGAAAACACAAAATCATAATACTTAGATAACTAATCACAGTATGCAATGTTGTCAATAACATATATCTCCGTATTAATATATTGTTCCATAAAAAAAATATGTGTTCTATTTATTGTTTTAGTATTAAATATCCTTATAATAGCAATAAATTAATAGCTTTAGGCAATGACATAAGAGAGTACTAGTATTTACTAGTAATTTAATCGCGATATGCATTTCATGTCTATAACTTAATATCGAAATAATAGTTATAATTTAATTCAGAACGGTCATGTCATATGGTGGATGGATCCTATTTATTATGCAAATACCAATACGTGCGTAGTTATTATTAATCGTAATAGATTCGATACCCACCATTGACATCCGCTTGAGATTGCACGAACGACGAATACCAGGGATACCAAAAGTTGAACGAGGTTGCACGTGCGGATATTGCTGCGTCGGAGTAAGCCTGGTATTTGGCGTAAATGTCAGAAATGCTCGAGATCACAGCGTCCTTAGATTCTTTGGTTGGGTCTTCTATTTCCGGAGACTTATCTTCCTTCTTCGGGGTGTCGTTACCTAGAATACTGCTGATAGAAAAGGACGATTTCTGAGGAGTTGGCGCTGGACTTTTGGGACGCGAATGTTCTTCAGACATGGTGATGTCCAACCTGACACTCTTAACGTCCAGTGAAGATAAATCCAAACAGGTCTCAGTACTGATCTGCGCTGCCGATTGAATATTCGTCAATGGCTGATATTCATTCGTAAAGTTTCTCATAAGTTTTCAACAGAGTTAAATGTCGTCTGTTCTTTGGCGGCTTGTCCGTTTCGAGTTCGTGTTCTACATCAGCTACTGACCAGCTGGAAATGATGTTTTAAAACCACTGACCCGTCTCCATTGGGAAAGTCTTCCTTTCGTTCGGAGACCGCCTATAGAAAGTGTGTTTTTTCAGTGAAACTCGAGGTGTACTTCTCGTCACTAACGAAGGTGTGGTCCTCAATCCACATCAACGGATGTTAGTGGTTTTTAAACAGACCGACTCCGTGTACCATTTGTGGTGATAATCACAAAATAATAAGTGTCTCTGGATTAAACGAGTGACAACTTCAAGCAAATCACTGATTGGCCAAACACAAAAGCTAATCGGATTAATGAAAGAGAAGTCCTCCCGTAAGCCACGCCCCTCCAATCATTTGGGATCGTGTGCCGCGAAGAAGGCCGCGTTTGATTGGTCGGTATAAATCGGGACAATTAGATTCACGCGATGCGGACGGGTCTCTCCAACATGGCGGCCAAGGAACAATGAAGTTAAACGTCAAGACTCGCTTCACTGACGAGAACAGTATGTGATCCCTGCTAACAATAGAAGTTTTCTTTAGCAGATAAACTCATGAGAGGCTGGGGATTAGCCAGATAGGAATCAGGGATTGGCCGTGTCGCCAAGTCTCGGGTAGTGGAGCTCAATTAGAGCACCACGAGTACGGACGTCATATTACAAGCTCAACTTGAACAGACAGAGGGAAATTTGGCTGTCTGTACTGATACTGTTTTCCAGTCGACTTATTCCACTTTCCACCGTGAAAAGCCCGTATTACCACGGCCGATACACCGTCTAATACCCATAAATGACACGCGTTTTTATTTGCTCGGAAATTCGCGCAGAAAGTGAGTGAGACATTGTTCGTTGTCAATTAGGAAAAACAAATCAAATATGTCAGGGTGTTGCATTTTTTCACTTATACTAATACATGTACTTGTAACTGATTTACGTGTTGTTGGTTGTTTTTATTTAAATTTAGAAAGATTGGGGATTATTGAAAGCGACGATATTTATAATATGTATAGGTTCGGTTGATTTTATCAAATGTTTGATTTCCAGGTAAAAACGCCTGCATTGAATCGTTGAAGTTATTTTAAGGATGGAAGTTCAGATGAAATTAGTTCGTATGATTATAAGTAGCTAAGTAGTTTGTGGATTTTAAAATGACAGAGATACGAAATACAGTTCTATCGTCACGACAGACATGTTGATCTAGACTTGATCGGGCTGTGCGTATTTAACTACTGTATAACATATTGTATCTTCTGCAATATAATCCTACAGGTAGCGAACTTAATTGAAGCTATCCTCAAGTTGCTCCACTCGCAAGATTTCATAATAGCTTCCAA
>JAULBO010207819.1:0-12739 GCA_032355325.1 Clypeosectus delectus
TACAATAAGGTAGAAGATTTAATAGAGCACACGTTGCTATCAGTGAATCTATTCCGAGTAGACAACAGCGTTGGAATGTTGATGGAAATATCTGACCGTACATGTATGTGTGTTGTTCAATAATGATAATCGCATTTCAAGAAAACCACCAATTATCCGGAATCCGTGCTCAGATATTTAGGTCTGCTGAAAATAACATATGGAACCCCGTTAGAATTATATCAATCGTTCTGTGCGTCACACAGAAATGTGTTGTTTGTTGAATTCGGATTTCGAGCCGATTCCAAGATTCGTTCACGCATACCACGGCTTGCACGCGTGTGTGCACCATGCCTGCTCATACCTGTCTGGATTTCCACACATTTTAATCGATTTAATTTACTGGCAGATCAACCCGCAGTCATAGAAAGTCGTAGTACATTCATATACCAGTATACATGTATTAGTATTATATCAACGCCAGCACAATCACAGTCGTTAAGTGTTAGTTTACGTTCGACTAACTTCCGGTATACTAGTGCTCTTCAAACAATCGATCAATGTGCAATGTTCGGAGGACAAGGCTGCACCTACCTACCTACCTACCTACATGTTATGTACGTGTAATAACGCCTCCGTGGCGCAGTGGCTGGAGCGTCAGCATTAAAGGGGTAAAGCAAGGACTGGTCGGCTCGGAGTTTAACTGTTCTAACTGTGGAATGATATTACAGTGAACTATCACTATTAAGACAGGTGAAATACCCAGACTAGCACAAGCAGCCATATACGTATACACACACACACACACACACACACACACACACACACACACACGCCGTGATCAATATGAGCACGTTCTTGAACGCGGCTTTAAACCCCAATTAGCAACAACATTAACCTACATGCAGTACGGTTTCCTATGCATACAGACAACCCATGTCCCCCTAAATGTCGTACGGTTTCCTATGCATACAGACAAACCATGTCCCTCTGTTCAATGGCAATCATAAGCTGTAACATTTTGTACACATTTTATATCAGGCTTAAATTTGCTCTAATATCAGCTACAATAATTGATCCTTGGTTTATACAGAGTAATGATTTACATACTACTGATTGGTGGTTTTCTTAGTGAGAGATGCGATAGTACTTAGCGAGAGATGCGATAGTACTGTTGGAGAGATGCGATAGTACTGTTGGAGAGATGCGATAGTACTTAGCGAGAGATGCGACAGTACTTAGCGAGAGATGCGACAGTACTGTTGGAGAAATCGGCGAACGATATACTAGTAGCTACGAGAGTGCTATGGTCTCGTAGATGATACGAAGGCTTCGCGAAAGACGTCCCTGATGATAAATTGTACCAATTTCTCAGGAAAAATCTGGAGAAAGCATGTTTTACTTAATTATGTAGCCTCGACAGTTCCATGAGATAATACAAAGTAAAATACATCGCAAAAGATCATATATTTTGAATATGGAACACTTAGCCGACAGCACAAGTTTTCCTATGCTCAGAATGTGCTGACTCTGAAAATGTTACGCGTTATTGTATATAAGAACAAACGTTCTCTCCATTTTCAAAGCCTCCGGTCGGAATCTAGACTGACGTTTATCCAAAAACGATGAAGTTTTACTAAACAGCGAGGCAAAAAAACCCAACAGATGTCGACTCTGCAAGGTTTCCAGTCAAACAAGACACGTCCTTAATGGCGTGTACAAGAAAATACATTACTGGGGATATAGGCCATTTGGGTTTTTACTACTCCATTGCTCGACATCTTCAATGCCACGGTTTCCTTGGGTGAATGGATCATTGAAAGACTTCATCGAACGACTATCGGATTAAGTGATTTAGACAAGATAGATGAAAGAAGTGTCGAGAGATTAAGAGCCCTTGCGTTTAATCTCACACGAAATGTCACCAATATAATCGTTCTGTAAGGCTGGTATTCATCGAGGGTGAACATGCTCTTGGATAGTTATCGGTATTCGATGTGTCGGGAAACTCGACATTCTCCATATGATACGAGGGATGGGCCTGGATTTCTTGTAGATACGACACTTGCGATCATTCGTTGACGACGCATGAATATGCCCCCTCCCCCGCCCCCAACCAGCGATGCTGGAATACGAGAGTAATTTAATAGTGAGGATTGAGTGGGCAAGAGGTATATTATTAGGATGGTAGAACCCGTCCCATGGGAATTATTGATATTTTTTTTCCAACAATATTTTTAAACACGTACCAGTAATAAACTGAAAAGTATTAACTAGAATGTACTAAATTTGATCCTACTGTAGGACATCTGATGCAATTGTTCCTTTGTTCTGCCTCGTGGAATTCAACTAATTTAAGAGCGCCATGTAATGTGAATCTCCCTCCCCCACCCAGGCCCCAGTGACCCCCACCGGTAAGACTGTCTGGAGCAGTGGATTAAAATTAAAATTTATAACTTCGGGACACGAAGGTTTGTAAAACGAGAAGCCTTATGGCGTAAGTGGAGACCCGTCCTACACACGGACACTAAACGACCATCGATTGTCTGTTGACGTTTGACCTTTTAGAGTTTCAGTAATGAGTACATAAATCAGATTCCAATGGACACTGTTTAAACTAATTTAGAAAGTTTGCTTTGCTAAAACCGGTTCCACGTATAATAACTATTAGCATGCCCTTATTACCATGGTCAAGAGACCAGTTCGACATGGACAGGTTTTACCGTCCCGAATCTTTGCATACCGTACGAGGATATAGCGATTGCTGTGCATACTCCCCTACAGACTATAGAGAGTGCAAACACGTTGAGCGGGCATTACGTTTTGTAGTGGGATCTTCGGTTCGCGACTCGTAATAATAGCGAACGCCAAATCGCGGCTAATCGCACGCCTAAAGAGGTCAATGGACCAATGGCCCCCACTGTCAACACTTCCATTCATAAGTGGGCTGCGGGGATATAGAGTATTCTGTACGCTCTCGCGTTCGAAGGGAACATGGATATACGTACTGTTTAGTTACCCACGGGTCGAATGACGGTTTATGTGGAGTACTAGAGAGTTTCTAACGCCGTTTAACAAGAGCTTGAGATTCGACTTCAGTATCGTATTGCTAACGCTGATTAATCTAATGTACGTCGCCTACTAGTACATGTACTCGCTTGAAAATATACACCGTTGAAGGAGAAAGGATTAAATACCGCGTCAGTATTTTATATTTAACTTATACGGGACAAAAAGAAGAGCAAGCACAGTGTTTTCTTCGGGGGGAAATATTCATGTCCTTTCGGACGAAACTTGCAAAGCGAGTTTGTTAATATGATAGCTTTGCACAGGTGCTGGAGGAGATGACGGAGGTAAGCAAGTTCTGCGGTAGAGCGCCCTTCACATCGACGTCTTCCGTTTAGTACCGCCACACGATCTTTATGGATTGTTTTGTTCAACGTTATGAATAATATTCACGGGAATGAAATCGACGCAGTATGGATGTGGAGGTGCCGGACTATTCACAAACCATCGATTTTTTGGGGCTGTCACCGAAATTCCAAGATTTTTTTTCCCGAGCTTTGATTATTACATTACAAAAGAGATGATTTGTTTATGGAAATTGACATATCGTAGGTCTAAAACCTCTGTCTCCCGTCCGATACGCAACCCCTAATTACTTAAACAAGCGTTAATATCCGCATGCCGTGTGCATAATGTGTAATCGTGATTAAAGTACTAAATATATCTAAGTACTAAATATATCTAAGTACTAAATATATCTAAGTATTAAATATATCTAAGTACTAAATATATCTAAGTACACACGCCTGAAACCAAGGCGCCGAGACCTCAGGCCTTCTCCTGGTGATATTTTTCGAATTCTCCAATTTGAAGTGGAGATTTAGAAGAACCCGACAAATAAACTCAGTGCGGAGGGATATAGCATTATCTCGTGCAGGCAACATAGATTGATTTCCCATCGTATGCTCTTGGCTTTATGTTGTCAAATCCACGTATGATTTGAAACCATCGTGGCGGAAATACATTACATCATGTGGACATTACCGGTATACTACAACTTTTTGACTTTTGAAATTCATATATTATCCCTTTAAGATAAGATACTAGTAGCTCCGAGATATGGTTATATGCTATAAAGTAACATTCAAGACTAAGCTCCCTCTATACAGTGTGCGTGCGTATGTTATTCTGAGAAACAGATGTACTGGGTATATGTATTAATAGGCCACAAACGTGTCTATAATTACGTATAATGACTCAAACGGAAATAGCTCGATGGTGATCTCTCTTGCTGCAGTTTTCGATTTAGATTGGTTCTACGAGTGCACATTCTGTATCAATATTTCTCTCTACCGTTAGATGTATTATATACTATCTATTAATTGTTTTGACATCGATTTTTATATTAGGCCTAATACGTTGAAACACTTATGGAGCAAGCACTTTGCTAAATATGTCAATTAGTCGTAAGATTAGTAGTATACTTACATTCCTGTCTGTAAGTGTACTCCTGTGGGAGGTTCAGATACTCCGGGGTCCTCAGGCTCCCCCGTGACCGGCGGTGCATCTCTCAGAGGTTGTCCATATATAGGCGATATTGGCTGATTGGTAAGTGCGTTATTTGCTTTCGCTTGATTTTGCGGGGTCGAAGGCTGAAATTTATAAGTTTGCGTTTGACTTTGCCCTGTACCCTGTCGCTGGCTTGTATAAGATTGTCTTTGCCTAGGGTATGTCTGTGCTTGTCGTGTATTATCTCGTCTCGTATTGTCCTGACGTTGCCTAGAATTCACCTCCGTCTTGCCACCAGTGCCTTGCCTCTGTCTATTCGCAGTTGCCTGATGGCGACTCAATCTTTGTTTATATCTATAATCCTGTCTTTGCCTAGCTAATTGACGCTGCCTTAATTGCCGCTGCCGTTCTAAATGCTGTCGAGCCCTCGTGTTATACACATTTCTCCTCCTGTCAGAGTTCTGTCGTACTCGAGTGTCTGTCCTCACTCTCTGATGGTCGGTGACGACGATTTTAGGCTGTTCGATCCCTGCACGTGCGTTCTGGGACAGAACTATGTAACAAGCACATGCTAGGATGAAGATCACAGATAAGTAGTTCCCTCGCTCCATCATGCCACACTCAAAGTATTACCTCCACGCACACACGCGCGAACACGCACGCATAAAATAACCCACACTCAACAAATCGGACGAACCTCACACAAAAAACTCCATCGAAATATCAGGTATCCGTATGCACGATTAATGAAACGAAACACTTCCAATTAGAGAATTCACAAGAGGTACCCGGTATATAACAACATCCAAACTTTTTTTCCTCTCCGAGTTTGAAAGGGAACTTGACAGGAGCGGTCAGGAAAACATACCGAGACTTATATTAGTGACAGAGCGGTAGAACTGTGTTCTTCCGTCCGTCTGTCTGTCTGTCTTTCTCTCTCACTCACTCTCTCTATCTCTCCCGGCGAAGCACAGATCGCGTGTGCGTCCCAAATGACGACGGGATAGTTTAACAACGCGCGCCTCCACTCCGAGGCTGTGCAGACACACTCCAAGGGGTTCAAAGGCCAAACGCTGTCATGCGCAACAGTTTTTTTCGTCGCTGAGAGCGTAGCCGTCGAGAGCTTATGCAGCAGATTATTAATGCACGTATGTGTGTACCGTCTGTAGCCGTTTCGGACTTTCCGTTGTCATGCGCACAGACAGCTATTCCGAGTATGTATGTACCAACACGCACGTGCTTCCGTTGTCTGAGGAAGGACACACGCAAAAGTTCCCCCGATGTTTATAAACACTTTCAGAGTTACTTATTCGCCGTTGTGTCTGCGCTCTCGAAGTGATATTGCTTCATAGATAGTGTTGTTTATTGCCGTAAACTATTCACACGCGATAACGATTGTTAAACGGAGGGAGCCCGTATTGCCAGTGTCAGATTGAGATATATAGATTCGTGGTACAAATAGGACGTAAATGTATCAGTACTGTTTTCATCAAAATCCATATTATATAGTATGGAAACGTGTTGTGTATTTTCGAAATCGGGGCCCGAGGCTACTACACTTTTTTTTAGCATGATTCCATGCTCAACTCAATGTTTTGTTCTCAAATCTCCGTATACTAGTTTAGTCGTACTCAAAATGTTTCGCAATCTCGGGGCCTATAATGTACTGTAGCTTACATGACACTTGGTGTACCTTGTTAACATGCCGTTGAGTCGTGAGTAGCATTTCTTAACTGGATTATGTCGCTTTAATTAATGCTATTTTATTAAAATGTATCATTATTCTTGAAAGAAGTCGCAGAGTGGTAGCCTATGAACTAGGGTAACCTTTCAGGTAGTGGTGTCTGTAAAATGAAGACAAGTAACACTGCGTGATTAATTAATGGGAAATACTAGTAGTCCGAAATACGTCCGTAAAATTTAAATTTTGGCCCGGTGTGTAACTAGGTCATTTAAGGAGAAATGCATCAATAAAATGATCATAATAAAAGTAACGAAAGAAATAATGACATAAATAAAATAATAAATAAAATAAAATAAAGGCAAGAAAGAATGAGATTAAAGTGTAATGACTGGAATCCTCAGCCAATGGCGCCACTGGGGGTGCAAATGTTCATGTCCACTTTGTCGTCTGACTGAGGTTACGGGGGGCAGTAGACGGCACACTAAACGGAATCACGGATCAAGTCAATTTATCTATAGCTTACTGCACGCTTTTCTCAACATACAAACAAACAACGAAACGAACCGTTTGATGTGAAGCCCTACCACGCCTCCCCCAGAATGGACGATCCGGAAAGATGGGCGTTTTACGGTATACGATGTATTCTAGTAATATCAGTATAGTTTACTTGGACATACCGGTGTAAGTATTCATCTACGAAATGCGAATTATTCGCGTGGAACGAATTATCTTATAGATATTGCGATTAGATACGATTCATAAGGGAGACTAGGACATTTCTGAACGCTCTGAGAGTTTTATGGAAACCAAGTCAAGCGATCAGCTGGTTGGTGTGCATGTAGTTAAAGGTGTACCGCGGCTTATCTCATTTTGTTGTACTGCTGAGCGCGGAGGGTAAAATGTAGACCTCATCCGTACTCTAAATAATCCACGTCAAATCGTAAAGTTTAATTTCAATGACTTGTTGTGTAGGAACATTGTACACATAATCAACGTAAATGCACCTATATACGGATGAGCAAATAAGTTAAGTAAAGCCATGCAAATACCAATTCTAGGCCACACCAATTAATACAAAGAAACAATGAATACTATGAACATAATTATCATATTCATTGTTTCTTTTTATTTCTTTGAATTCAGGCCTCGACCCGTTCTCAATATCATTTCGCCCATAGACACCATATATACACATATAATCTTTCATATTTGGACACACTGCTAGTTTATCCAAGCTTAAAGTCACAGGTAGCACCTCACGGTAACACATTTGCGCGTCTATGTTGCAACGGAACCGCCTCCGTGGCGTAGTCGTTAGAGCGTCGGACCGGGGAGCGTAAGGACATGGGTTCAAATCCCCGACCGCGACATACCAAAACACGTTAAAATATGGTACATGTACTTGCTGTTCCCCTGCTTGGCGCTAAGCAACACGGGTAAAGCAAGGACTGGTCGGCTCGGAGTCAGTATAATGTCCGAATGAGGTCACATTATACATGTACCTAGGCAAGTTCAAACTATGATATTCCAGCGAACTAGAACTCATCCTATTTCAAACAGATCGCTTCGATATCGCTGACGACGAAAATATCCGACTATCTCACTAGAAACAAGTCTGGAATATTGAAATCATTCTGACAGAAAAAGGTGCACAAGTGCAACAAGCACGGTTCAGTGACGCTCACTTTACGAATGGTAGTACGTGACAGATGCGAAAACAAGACGCGCTACATGCCTCGTAGTGCAAACATCGCAGTAACAGTATTTCATTATGTAATGATACCTCGTCGTTAATGGTAGACACGGGCAGATGTATACGGTTACAGTTTTACTACCAGTTAAATGTTGCTTTCCGTCGTATCTATTTCAAAACATAAATTCGGCTTTTACCTTCAACCAGTAACTGTTGGACGCGTTTTCACTTATGTTTTTAATTTTGTACCTTGTACTTCTATATTTTGAAAAATTATTAGAGCCAGATTAGATAGTAGATAGTAGTTTGGCTAATTTAACAGACCGAGCCAGATGACTAAGTCGTTCTCATGTACATGTATTATAAAAGGATTTGTTTTATACAGTACAGTATGTACACTAATCTACAGCACAGATAAACCTCCTCTTCCAATGATATGTCTCAATTAGCTTCACATGCCGTACCTTTATGTATGATAAAGGTACTCTTTTACTCATAAAGGTATTCATTTCAAAAGACACGAGCTAAGCTTTAAGATACTTAGATACTTAGAGAACCTCGTAAGAGAACTTTTTCGGTATAGCTTGAACACAAATCTCAGTGTAGCATCGCAGGTACTCTAGCAACACTATCTTCATATACAACACAGTACTCTTACTCGTCCTCTAACTATAACATAAACACACTTCTACTGTAATACTGTTCTTCAAATGTGTGTAGTCGAGGGGTCTTCCAGCCGCCTTCAATATTATATTACTCATATCACAGCGTGTTGTATGCAGGGGAAAACTTGCAACGCATTCAGCGCATAGGGTTGCAGCAAATATGAAGAAGGAAAACAACATGTATTAATTGGATTGTGAACACACGGGTCTCGCAGCCTATCGTGGTCATATCGGAAATGTAACATTGTCGTGGAGTGTAGAGCAAAGTACCCTAACCTAAACCCTGATACCGCCAGACCCATACCTACAAGCCCGTCCTGACCCCCCCCCCCTCCGCCCCCCGCCCCAATAACCCACACACCACACTTACAATCCCATAACCACAACCAAGGAAGGTACCCTGTTTTATTCATCAACTAAGTACACATAACATGCCAGTAGGTCTACAGGTACTAATGCTAAAATTAGTTATTTGCATCTGGTTAGAGTTTAAACAGTTTTTTACGAGCGCTTCACATCTGCCTAAACTCTCAGATTTCCAGTTGAAAACATATACAGTGTATACCTGTATTCCATTCTATAGGAATCGGATATGAACTTAAACCGTGCGTACAACGTACTGAATACCGATAAAACAAACACAACCAAAAACCATCCAGGATACGGTAGGAGTTATTAAAAAACCCACTTAAGAATCCTCGATAACATGGCAGGGCATCTTTAACGCCGATGGTAATGACGCGTTGATTGTACACCCTAGGGGCCGATTTCTGCTTATGACAATTTTATAGAGATATTTTCTGACTAAGAATTTTCTTAGTTAAGAAAGCTTCGAGAATAGGGGTCCAGGAAGCATAGTCAGTGCAAATTATATTTATTGGCAGTTCTCACGTAACGTATTTATTAATGTACAGTATTGTTGGGGCAATAGAGGCATTTGCGCACCGCACCGACGGAATTATTCCACGTTTGCATTTTAAATTATTTTCCGGATTAAAATGCACAATGACATACAATCATGTACATGTATATAATTGTAATTACTTGACTTGTCTTGACTATAATATAAGGTATTTTGTATTCACTACACGATTCCTATATACACGTATATATATGAGTTTAAGTACAAATAATAACCGTATATCATGTATTTCTACAAGGTATAGCATTTACTATACCCTCTCCCTTGTGGATTCACAATCAATGTTGTATAGGGCATTTTAACGTTGCCCACAGCAGGAAGAAGTAAAACGTGCATACATTACCAGTAGTCATTGATCACCTCTGTGACACACAGCTCATGAGAACATACATGTACTTCTTTTGTAAATACTAGTATTATATTAATTTTAATGAGCTAATAGTAATTCTGCATTACGCATACAACACACTGAATACGAATACACTCTTGATCTTTCATTGAATCGCGATACTAGTATATAAATTCCACAATCTGGGTACGCAGACAAATAGGCTACATGTATATCGCTATTATTCTCCGCCATTCGATTCGGTTGGTATTTATAAATATTGATGACTTGACGACAACACGGCTTGGGTATATAAAATGAGTTATAGATTTTATTCAGGAATAAGGACAATTGCGTACCAAATTGTCCGCCAACATCTGGAATACTAGTATATATATTTATTTATTTATCGATTTTTAAGATGTCCTCGTTCTTTCTGCCAGTCACAAAACCGATCACGCATAATGGTATGTAATAATAGGAAACTCTAGTCTACATTATATTTGACGAGCTCACAAGATTTCTTTCCGGAATCGAACTGACCGGAACTACGAAGGGACATAGCTCTCGAATTTATTTAACCTGTTTGGAAATAACCCACATAGTCAAACTAGCTCAATATTTTACTTCCACACCTGGGTTAAATAGCACGTTTTATATTTGAATCTATTAAACCGGAAACAGTTCTTATACGTTATTCTCCTGTACACTCGTGAACTCGCTGACTATAGGAAGGATACTTTACTGTAGATGCGGGTACACTGATTGCAATGGCCAGTTGACAACTTGTGGAATAGTGCGCTATGTGTGAGACTGTTTAAATATAATTATGTGGGTGCGCCTGCCTCCAGTAGCTACTAGTAATTCAAACAACCATCCCCACCACACCCCCACCTCACACCCCACACCTCCCACCTCCCACCCCACAACCCATACCCCACACACCCTTGCGCTATGATTTACGCGCCCGGTACCGTACGAAACGTTCGTGAAGTTCAATCCTACAAGGGCGTTTTGTTTGGCAAGTTAATGGTCGATTGGTTTCGAGAACTTTTCATTTACATGTATCTGGTTAATCTTGTTAGCTGTATATTCCAGCTTGACATTAACTGTAACCTTTGAAGGCGTATTAGTTTCTAATAAGGTGTTAATACACGGCATTAGTTTCAGCAGTATACAGTCTTATAATGTCGTACATTCGTAGGAAAAGCTGATTTATGCAAACTAATATGCTTTTAAATAAAAGTACGTAGTTAAGAATAGAAGGAGAGAGAGAGAGGGTGAGAGAGAGAGGGAGGAGGGAGAGTGGGAGAGAGAGAAGTGGGAGAGAGAGAAGTGGGAGAGAGAGAGAAGTGGGAGAGAGAGAGAAGTGGGAGAGACAGAGAAGTGGGAGAGACAGAGAAGTGGGAGAGACAGAGAAGTGGGAGAGACAGAGAAGTGGGAGAGACAGAGAAGAGGGAGTGCGAGGGAGAGAGAGAGAAAAAAAGTGGCACAGAGAGCAACAGGGACAGATTGATATACGCCGTAATTCACAAAATTAATGCGACAAATGCGATGTGCATATGATGACAGTTTAATTAATGCGCGTTTACTAAGTGCATGTTTAAACAAGATTAATGATTGCATGTTCGGTGGCATTTAATTTGTGTCGCGTTCATGTCTATAACTGAGGTGTCGAATTAAAGTATGGTGGCAGTAATTTTATGATTTAGAGCATTCATCACCAGGATATTATTTAAGCAAGGACGTATGATATTAATGCCATCATTATTTGACATGCTTTATATGAAACCATATACTAGTATCTTCCTGATGACAGCTTGCGTACAAAAGAACACGTAGCTAAGTGATGATTCAACTTTACGCCCATCTGGCAGGTCGTACGCCTCAACCTGCGTTCATCATATGAGTCGTGGAGCGACGTCAGAACTCACCAGACAAAACCATTCTGTATTTATAAAAGAACGCACTTCGGAAACAATCGTCACACTGAAGGACGTCATACAATACCAATCAACGCCCGAGTAGGGAACATTGATCTTTTACATTTAATCCGTAAAACCCATTGGTGTCGAATTTATGTAGTACAGACAAGGTATATTAAAGTCAAATACGGGACGATCGATTGCTAACGAAGCGTGGAACGGACGCATTGTCGTTGGGTTCGATCGCGTTAATGGGGTTTCTCTGCACCTCGTTAGGTGGTTTACCGAGGTAATTCCGCGCGTGGGATAGTCCGTGTTGAGTATTACCCCGTTCAGGTGTGTGGTTTATAGAACTATTGACAGAGCGAAGAGATTTATTAGCACAAATTATCGATGCTGATCGCGATATTGTTGTGGATAAATTGAGACAAATATTGTGTAACAAAAGGAAATAGTCTCTCTTTGATATCATGGAGATTAGTGTGGAGTTATTGCTAACACACCCAGCGGCGACGTTAATACATGCATGCTATACATCCCGCGATGCGAGACGTGTTTTCACACACTTTGTGTTCGCTATGAAGTGAGACAATACTATTTTGGTGGGGTGGGGGGTGGGGGGTTTGTGGTTGGTTGGGGCATTTGCAAGTTTCACGATCTAGGAACCGTGGGAGGAAAAACAATAGTCGATATTCTAAGCATAAAAAATACGTCACCTCTCATATCATTGTGTATTGTACAGTACGTCAGAGAACGGCAATGACTACGTTGATGTGAACTGACAAACCGTGATACGACGGCAAACATCTTGAAAGCGGCTCTAGCCCCTCACACACACACACACACGCACGCACACGCACACATGCACACACACACGCACGCGCACACGCACGCACACGCACACACACGCGCGCACACGCACACACATACACACACACACACACACACATACACACACACGCACACGCACACGCACACGCACACACAATCACACACACACATACACACACACACAGACACACACACAC
>JAULBO010207930.1:0-12738 GCA_032355325.1 Clypeosectus delectus
TGCAAGTAAGGAAAATCAAAAGAATGATTTTCCCCAACACTATATGTATTAGTTTCATTCTATTTTATCGATGATATAAATAATTCTCTGCTGGCTGTATTCTCAAATGTAACATAATCCTTATGTAACATTTTTATCATTTGTTTTTTATATAATTGTTTGTATGATCCTTTTTCAATTATGTCGTATCTCTGAAATGTGAATAATATTTTAGTTTCTGATTCGTTACATTTCAGTATATGGTAATGTCCGTTTTCTAATCTATATATATTGTAATAATTTTTTTTGTGATAAATTGACATTGTGAATTTTAATAATTTTGATTTTTCAATTGTATCTGTGTATGATCTGATATTATTCATTTTATCAAATAATGATACATTAAAATATGCATGATCAGCTGTTCCCATTTTTTTAGATAATTGGAATATTCAATTATTTTTATTATCTGATTCAATTATTTTTTTATCTGATTTAGTAAATTGTGGTGCAATTACTAAAATTAATTTGTTTCCATGTTCGTCGTAATGTTCAGTTATTTCGTTTTCTAATTTGTGAATCCCGAAAGAATAAATTAAAGGGTTATTTAGGGATTTGTTATTTCCAAATATATAAAATTTAAGTTTTTGTTTTGTGTTGTGATTCTCTACTAAATCCTCTAAGGTGTGGAGTAGAGAATCGAGTTTATTTTTTGGATCCACTACTCTGTTGAAAGATACATTAAATTCGTCATATATTAAATGTGAATATGGTAACCTAGCACCTTTCATTGTTTCAGTATGATTCATAGATAATAGTTTTATAAAATGGTTTCCATTATGCTTAAGTTCTGTTAAATTTGATTTTGGATCTCCTGACATTCTACAATTATCCCAAAAACTTGTATTTAATTCTTTACGGACAAATGGTTTAAACATATCTTTTAAGAATTTTGCTTTTGCATGTTCAACCATTGGAATTGTGTTAAATAGTCACATTGACGGTTTATTTGTCTTTAAAAATGATTTCCTTAATTGTTCCTTAATGTTCAATGTTTTACCCTTAGAACCCCGCTCTGATACAATAAATACTACTGGGAAATTTGCATTATCAATTTTTTCGAAATCAAATACTTTTTTTCCATTTGACAATGTCTGCATAAAATCACCCATTTTATAATTAGATTTTATTTCCATTAAAGTAAATCCATTTCTAAATTTTCATATTTGTAATTTTTTATACCTTTAAATGTTTTTATATCTCTACAATGTCAAATTGTTAAACCTGCATTCAAAGTATCGTTTATAATTTGTTTTATATCTGCACCTGCCTGTAATTTTATATTTTCAAATGATTCTGATATTTCAACATAATTAAAATAATATCTGGTGTCTATGATTTCATTTATATTTAATAATTTATTTTTAAAATCGTAGCCATATTTATAAAAATGTTCTCTAATTAACAACATAGTATTTGGTTCGAGTTTAAATTCATAAATGGACGGTGATAATGATTTATTAGTCATGTCTTGTATTAAAGTAGATCCAGTACCGATAATTGTGTCAGGTGTATTTTTTATATCCTTTTGCATGGCTAGTTGTTGTTTTATAGCAAATCCTGAATTAACGGCTTTTGTCACTCCTGCAAAAGCTGATCCAATAGTTGTCAACGGATTATTTGTTAAACCCCCCGCAATTGCACCACCAAATGCCCCAACTATACCGAGTCCTCTGTCGAATTTTTTTTGAAATAAACTAGCATTTTGTTGTGCTTTATTTCTTATTATAAATTCTTGTCATGAATCAATTTCCGTAGGTAATTGATACGAGGCGAAATCCTCAAAATATTTATCTAATTTATTGTCAATATTTTTACTAGTGTTATAAATGTTATAATAATTGTCAATGTTTAAAAAATAACCCCATTGTTCAGATAAAAATGAATAAGCACCTTTAATAACAATTTCATTTTTTGTAAAATATTGTATTAACATCTCAAATTTTGATTTAGTAGATCCTTTTATGACAAATTTTCTATATGGTGACAAGTATGATTTTATTTCATATATGTGATAATTTTCTACAATGTCATTTATAGATAAAATTTTATTTATTAAAATATCAGGTATGGGTTTTATATCTTTTGTGTCAAATTTTATTAATTCGTCTTTTGGTGTAATTAGTGATTTTATAAATGTACCTGTTCTATTATCTTTTCAACCCCTATAATTGACAGCTTTAAATATATCGTAATTTTCTTTTTTTATCCTTAATCTGTATTCTGTCAAAATATCTATTACACCACCGAATCCATTTTCTTGTTTATCAATATTTAAATCATATTTAAAATGTGACGGAGCTAATGGGTTAAATGGTAATACTGTTAATGAATTTTTTAATATGGACGGATTGTTAAGAAATCTGTCGTCATATAATTTTATATTAAAATAATCATTTGCCGAATAAAACCTGTCAAAATATTGTATGTTAAGTGTATCAGTTGATTCACCTTTTGTAGAGTTTATATATTTATTTGTGTATCCATTTGTTGAAAACAAACAAGATAATGGCATTTTTGTGGTTATATTGTATTTATCTTTACCAACAGCATAACCGTCTGAAACTGAATCTTGTGCAACCAATAGGGGTGAATTATGTTTATCGTTAAGACTAGTAAATAAAATATTAAATTCTAATTTTAACCATAATTGTTTAAAAATATCCTTATCTTTATCTGGAATATTTTTTCAATTTGTTATACTTTTTGTAAATTCGTCAAAATCTGTATGCAATTTATTGTCTTTTTTTTCTACTATTAACAGTTCGTCCGTTGAAATTGAATCAAAAGATTCTGTATTAAAAAGAGCTGATTTTCTATTTGAAATTTCGGGTAATGAAACTGGTAAAATTTTGTTATTTATTTTTTTGAATCTATTTTCATGTGATTGTTTAATATTTGAAACTTTATTGTTAAACATTTCTTTAATATTATATGTAAAAAATATATCTAAATCGGCTTGATATTCAATAATTGATCCAATTCTCACCCCTTGCAATGTGTAGAATCTATATTTATTATTTTCTAAAATAATTGCAAAATCCTTGTTTAATAATGAATCATAATTTTCGTCAGGATAATCTTTTGGATTTATACGAAAAATGGCTGTAGCTGATGTTATTTGTGTAATTGAAACATCAGGCTGAGTTTCTATTAATTTTTTATAATCACCAATTTTACCTTGTTTATCGGTAAATAATTCTTTATTTATAAATTCGTCTTTAATTTGTTGATTTTCAAATGAAATTATATGTCTATATGTGTTGCTACTCTGTGGATTAATAATAACCCCCCAAACCGAATTTGTATTTGTTAATAGTGTTTTTGTCATAAAGAAATTATATCAAAAAAAATCACCCTAAGGTGATAAGTTTTTAAAAAAGAGATAGAAATATTTCCTTAATAATTATAGCAAATTTAAAATATTATTTATTGTATTCATTTTTTATTTTTTTTATAATATCTTTTATATTCAAAATTGTTGTTTTAGTAAATGGAATTAATATTTTTATATATGCGATCAATTTGATGATAAATATTTTCATTTTAACCACCTTTCGTATCAGTAAATAGATGTTTCAGTTCGTAGGTTCAAAATGTGAATGAACCTAATATAATAGGGGCACAAATCGATATTATGATAACTTGCTCCAGTGGTATTTCATTAATATCACGATTAATCAATATCATTGTTACTACTACCATGGCTCAAATAAATGCTAGTAAAATTACAGAATTAAGGTAAATTATTTTTTTAGTTGTATTTGACATTATTCGTAAATCTCTAATTTGATTATATTTACATTAACAACATCACCTTTTATATTTGTAGTTACAATATAATCTGTTTTTTGTAATCATTTATAAAATGTTGTACTATTTATATAAACACCTGTAACACAATCTTTAAAAAATTTTCCCACAGTTATACGACTTATTTTGTTCGAAAGAACAGCTTTACCAGTCGTAATTTTTACATCAACGCCAATTTGTTTTTTATTAAATACGTATGTTGATAAATCTATTTCTCTCCACGATTTATTTTGTTCAAAAAATTTCCAATTATCGTTATCTGTAAATATACCTAATGATTCTCTACCTGTTCCATTGTAATTTGAAATTTGTATAATATTTCCAGTTTTTCACGGCAAATTATTTAATGGATTTTTTAATGATATGACAGATTCAGTAGGAAATGTAGCAGAAACAGATCCTAATTCTTTTTTATTTTTTGCAATAGCAGTTTTATCAACTGCTATATCTGCTTTATTTTTTACAGCTTTTAAATTAATTTCCAATAAATCTGCACTATTTTTTGTAATAGCTGTTTTATCAGTCACAATGTCTGCTTTATTTTTTTTAATTTCTTTATCACTTTTAGTTATATTTATGTCGATCATATCTAATCTGACTTTATTGTTATTTAATTGATTCTCATGTAGTAATAATTCAGTATCATTATTAACAATTCTCGCCAAATTATCTTTAATTAATTTATCGTTTTTTGTGTTTCCCTTTTCTAATTGTAAAACATTTTCTCTATTTTTAAATACAGTTTCAGGCAATGTGTCATTTCTTTTATATTCTTTAAAATTTTTATTTATCATAAGTTTCCTTTTCTATTTGACTGTAATTCTAATGTCAATGAATTTGCTAGTTTCTCCAAAAATTTAAGTTCTGGATTTTTCATATGAATGAATTTATTTAATAGATCCATTTTATTTATAACTGATTCATTGTTCGTTAATTTTGAAACAACTTTATTATCAATATAATCGTCCAATATTATGCCGGCATTTGTTCTATTAATTGTGTATAATGTCTGCTCGTTAATTGATTCCGTTGACAATATTTTATCAATATCCTTTTCATATAATTTTTGTTCTCTTTTCATGATCATATGGAATTTGTTAAAATTGTAAGATGTTAAATGAATATTTTTTTCACTTGTTGTATATTTTAAATCTGAATTAAAAATCATATTTGAAATTATTATATAATTTGGTTCATTTATATTAGTGACATCAACATTGTTGTCTGTTAATAATTTTTTTCATACCTCAAATGTAGGAAAAATTGTTTTAAATTTAATAGTTCTTAATTCATAATCTAAATTTGTTCTATTCTGACTGTTTCTGTTGTAATAACTCATAATCACCACTTTCGTCGTCTGTCAGCTCTCGTTTATCTGACTGGTATTCAATTGACACATTTTCTGAAAACATCTCATTAAACAGGTTTAAATCAATTTCTCTTATATTGTATCCATGTTGTCTAGTTGCTGTTGCAAATGAGTCCTGATTATCAATTTCTGATGTAATTGTTCTTTCTTTTTTCCCCTGAATCATATTTGGCATTGCCCCTACTAGTTCTTTTAATTGCTCTTTTACAAATGAATAATTTGTAATTAAATTTGCTGTTCTATCAGTTAATTCAACAGGTATAAATAGTTGATCAACATTATCGTCCGCAATATTTTGATTATCTATTGTTTTTGATTTTAATGTGTAAAAAGTGTTTTGTCCGTTAATTATTTGTTCCATTGATAATTGTTTTGTGTTGTTAAACGGTTCGTCAAATTCGGCATTTTTTAGATTTAATATTCCTTTTGGAGCTGACGAAAGCAAATTCTTTTCAATTTGAAATAATATTTTTTCTAAATCTGAAATATAACGATAACTTGTTTTGTAAATTGTTGTCATTTTACTATTATTTCTAATTATTATACCGTCTTTTCCGACGGTGTAGATTCTACCATTAATTGTAGATTTTGGTTCATTTATTTGAATTTGCATAGGTTCGTCATATATATTGAATTTTATAGTTGTAAATAACAGTGCATAAAATGTGTCGTCAATTTTAGTAATAAAAACTGATCCGTTTCTTAACAATTTTGTTTCTATTCTATATTTTGATAACCCATTTGGTAAATCAATATAATTGTATCTTTCAGTTTGGTATTCAAAAAGTTGGTTCTGCACCGTTCTAATAAAAAATAATTCGTCATGTTGTGAAAATGAATCGTTGTATTTAGCCAATGCCCCTTTCAATGATTCACCGCTGTCATTTGCAATATATGTAGAATTTGAATTTACAGACGACGATCCATTTAAAAAATCAATTTGATTTAGATCGTCATTTGTGATATGTGTAATGTTATTATTCATTAATTAATTATAGCAAAAAATAAACACAATGTGTTTATTTTTTCTTAAATGCGATTGCCAATTTATCGAATAATCTATAATTACCAATTCGCATATATTTATTAAAGACTGTTTTTAGTTTTGGTGTATTAACTAATTTTGTGGCATCGTAATGAATAATTTCATTGTATAACCCTTTTTCAATTAATATACATTCGTAATCAGCTAATTTAGTGTTAGGTGTTGTAACCATTGAAAACTCCGCCAATTTTGTAAAATCTTTAATTACAATTTCTTTTACAGGTAAAACAATTTCATTCAAATTAAATATTGACGATGTAACATCATATTTGTAATCAGTAGCATATTTACTGTTTAGAATCAGTACCATATTTTCTGATTTCATTTTGTAATAAAGTGGTGCAACCGCCCCGTCTGGCATTTTTGTTAAATTTTTTCTAGATGTTGTTCCCATTGACAACAGTTCGTTTAAAATTTCTTTTGCTTTTGCTTTTGAATCTGCACCGTTTAGTGTCACAACCCTGTCGTATGATCCTGTTTCGTCAGAATCCAAAAATGTGATAAATCTCTGATACATTCTTTTCATAAATGGACGGCCAATTGCATATATGTAATTGTTGATCAATGAAATAAATAAACCAACTGACAATGTTATATCATTCAATACCGAATCTAAAATATCATATCCTTTATGAATTTCAGTATCAACTTTTTGAGTCTGTTTATAAGTTAATCCTGTACCCTGATTATAATCTGCAATTGTTACATCTGAAAATCCCGATATATTATCTACATCTGTAAAATCTTTATAAAAGATGTCGATAATACCATTTTTAACTGTTTTAGTTGTTACAAGATTTGACATTCCAAATTCTAGTGATAAATTTCTTAAAACTTGCTCTACAACTCTAATTGGTAAATTAGTAATTATGTCTGATGTTGGTAAATCTGATGTCACCGGAACTGGTGAATCATAAGAATCCATTGACATAATTGTTGGAAATGAATCTCTCAAAAGTTGCCCGATTCCTAGTTCGTTATCCATTTGTTCGATAAATTCATTTTTTTGTTCTACTGTTTTTAGTTCTGCAAATGTTTCGTTTATTTTTGTAGCTGACGAAATTATATCGTTTGCTTTATTTCTTAACGATTTCATTGATCCAATACTTTTATCTTTACTAATTTCTATTTTTTTCATTTCGTTAATTATTTTTTTCAATTCTACAATTTTTTTATCTTTTGCTGATATTTTTTTATCAACTTTAACCACATCAGTTTTACCGTCTGTTGATTCAGATCCAATTGTAATATTATCCACAATTTCACCAATACCACTTATATTTTTTTTAGCCATTTAGTAATCCTTTCACTGACAATTTGATGTCTGATTTTTCTTTATCTGTCAATTCAATTTTATTTTTTCCGCCCAAGATATCTGATTCAGTTTTTTCAATTTGTTCTTTTGACTTTTTAATCAATTCCGCATTTTCTTTTAATTCTGATTCCAATTTTTCAATTGTTTCTTTTGGATTTTCTAGATCCTTTTTCAGCTCAATAATTTGTTCGTATTGTTCTGCAACTTGTTTTCTTAATTCTTTAATTTTTGACATTTTTTTGCCCCTTTTCATATTTATTATAACAAAAAATAATGCAATGCATTATTTTTTTTCAATTACTTTATCTTTTGATTCTGAATTATGTTTTTCAAATTCCATTAAATCAAAGTAATATCTAATTAAATCTACACCTTTAACCTTGTCGTCTGTTCTCAAAATTGGATATGAATAATTATTTTTTATTCCTACTGAAATTTTACCTGTTTTTGTTTCGTGAATTCATACTTTCCCTACAAGTATTTCAAATTCACCAACCTCGACTGTGGCATATTTGTTACCGTTTTTTGATTCGTTTATACTCAATTGTTCTTTTTCCAATATCATATTTGTTATTGATGTATTCGTGCTAGTTTTTAGTTTTGGTTTTACGATATTTTTCGTTTCTTTAAATTTTTGTAATTCTGACTTTTCTTTTATTTGTTCTGTATTTGTTTTTGACATTTTTTGCCCCTTTTTTTGTTCTGCTCTTTTTATAAGCAATAATATTATATATTAATTTGTGGTAATTTACTTATTTTATTTATTGTATTTAAAAAATGTTCTTTTTTGAAATGGATTTGCTCCTGTAATATTGCTGAATTTTTATAATCTCAAATTGGTTTTATTGTTTTATTAATATTTTCAAATACTATTCCTGATCCTAATAAGCGGTATGGTGATAATTGTTTTGGAATTGTTTTACCCGTGACAAAATCCATAAGTGTCAATTTTCTATATTGTTTTTCATATACAGTCAATTCTTTTAATTCCTTATCAGTTAATTGCAACCTGTTAAAATTAATTCCAGCAAATGCAATTTTTGGTTTTTTGTGTTCGTCAGATAAAAATAAATATTGTTTTGGACGGCGGACTAATCCGTAACCTTTTGAATATTCGATATCTCATGCCCCTAATTTTGTTTTATGTAATTCAACATTTTTGTAATTCTTGATGTCAAATTTCTTTATGAAAAGTGAATCAGTGTCACAATATATAAAATCGTCGTAATTTGTATCCACTGCTGTTACTAGTTCATTTCTTGCCATTTCTGTAATGCATACGGCCAATGGTAAATAATATTTTGCTTTTACATTTTCTGTATATGATTCTCAGATATTGTCGTTTTGATTTCAGTATTTTGAATCTCTATCGATTTTAGTTCCAAATTTACCATAAAGTGAATTAAGAAATAATTTTGCTATCATTTTCAAAATTACATTTCCGTCGATACTTGCCTGTTGTTTAATTTTATATCAGTAATTTACAAAATCTGCATAAATTTTATTTATTTTCATTTGTTTAAATGAATATTCAATTTCCAAATCGTATTTTGATGTATCTGATGTGTAATATTTTTTAAAATTTTCGTATGAAATGGATGTAAAATAATAAATTCTATTTGGTAATAATGTTTTAGTGTACTCCCTTTTTGATTCCAATGAATTATGTAAAAACGGCAATCCTTTTTTATTTGTTATTTTTACTTTTGGTGTTAATTTATAGAATTTGAATTTATGATTTTTTGAGTCACCGACAAAAGGGGTCCCATATGGCACGAAAATATCTTTTACTTGTTGTGCAGGGTATGAACTGTTTAAATCTATTACAGTGACATCAGACATAAATTGCCCCCTGTGTAACTCATTTACATGAGTGATACCACCGCCATAATACTTATACAAATCGTTTCATATTTTTGTGCCGTTTTCATTTTTTGAATTTAACCAATTTGTAGGTAAAATCTTGTTTATCATTAATTTTTTAAATGACATCGTGTCATATCTCTTGCCGTCGTATTCAATTCTTTTAGCACCCCTAATTAAAATTATTTCTTTTGCAATTTTTTTATCAATAGCATTTTTCATTAATGAATTTCCTAAAATATCTGTTCAGGAATTATAAGCTGTTGATCCAATTGTCATTTTTCAATTTTTTCTTGGAAATGATTTTTCAATTAAAGAATGGAATTTATATAAAATGTATGAATCCTGTCGTAAATAATCCAATTCATTTCCGTCGCTTGTCAATTCGTCCTTATCTTTATATAATTTGTCCCGTGTATAACCGCCGTCTAAATCCTTTTTAAGATACAAATTTTCCATTCTTTTATATTCATGTGATGTTTTATCGTTTATTTTTGATTCGTTGATGTAATGTTCTAGAACAGTTTCACCCATATTTTTTACTGACGACGGAAATAGCAATAAGTTGTCTCTGATTAAAATTGCCCTATTTCTCTTTACACCTTTTGTTGTTTTTAGATCCTTTAACCCTATTTTCAACTGAAATATTTGATTATTCTTATTCGTTAAAATTGAATATTCATTCGGTAATAAATTTCGTCACCTTTTTTTTATCATTTTTGATAAATAATCATTCGCTGTTTTTTCACTTAACAATTTATATTTATTGAATGTATCCTTAATTTTCTTAACTTTTAATATTTCATTTTTTAATCTGAAAATTCTTTTGTAATACTGAATTTGCAATTCAGACGGTAATTTTACCAATTTCTCAATTTCAAATGGTAATACATTTTCGTAACCTTTTTTGTCCAATAATGGTATTATAAAATGTCCGTCAAAACCTTTTAAGTTGTTGAAATACATTATTGTGTCACAATTTATATTCTCAATAAAATCAATAAATGATTTTCCACTTATATCAAAATAATATTTTGTATCTTTATATTTATGTTCCTGATGTGTAGATAATTTTTTATCTTTTCTGTCATGTAAAACACATCACGAATATATTTCAGGTTTTTTTGGATTTTTTTCATTTTCGTAGTATTCTTTATAATTTTTGTATTTATCAGGCAATTTAACAGTCGTTGTTTCAAAATCTGCATATAAATACGAAATTTTTTTTATACTAATACCCCAAGTGAAATTAATAAATCCTTATCGTCGTCGCCCAATTTTTCAAAATATTTATTTCTCAATTTTATTCCGTGACTCATTTGTTCCGCTGAATCTTTTCCGTGTTTAGATACATTTTTATTATGTTTCATAATAACTGATCGGTTTTCGAAATAAAATTCAGTTCTATCTAGTGATGTCAAAATTTCTTGTAATGACGAATTGTCAGGTAAAAATTTCTTAACAGCTTTATATCTTTTATTATTCGACACATGCTGTTTAATGTTGAATTTTCCGTTCTTTATTTTACCGACTATTTTTTTTAATTGGTTCGTTTGTTTTATTGATGTAAAAGAATTTACTTTAATTTTTTTACCACCCCTTAGCCTTGTTTTTTCACCAAAAATTTGATTAATAACATTTGAATTATCAGTCGATAATCCTAATGATTTTTTTATTGATGTTAAATTTCTGACATTTGTTTTAACTCTATTATTTCTTATATTTGCCCTTATTGTCTTATCAAATGATTTACTATTTAAATATTTTGTTTGCTTGTATGATTTAGATTTTTTAAGTTGTGTTTCCCTTAACCTATTAATTTGTTGTTGATTAATTTTTCCAACTCTTGTGGTGTATGTTCTTGTTCTAAAAGTTGTTTTTCTCATTATAAACATTCCTTGCAGGTAAAAATAAATGTGTTTTCAAAAATGTAATCTTTAATACCTGTTTTTTCTTTTTTGAATCTACAGCAAATGTTACAAAATAAATTATCGTCTGAAATAATATTTTCCAATTTTTTAATAACATCCGTTGTATTTTTTATATTGTATCCATTTTTTAACTCGTTTTCTAATGACGATATATATATCTTAATTTTATTTATCATGATCACCTATTTTCAATATCTGTTTTATTATATCTGATATTAATTCAGCCGGTACTTTCGCTCTGTCTTGATACCCCCCCATAGATTTTCCGTCATTTTTATTACCAGCTATTGAATAATTATGTTTTCCCTTGTGATTACACAACAATAAATATAATTTTATATTTGAATAAATAGTAGTAGGTTTTTTTGAAAATTTTTCGTCATACATACAATAATTTGTGTAATTGAAAAAATAATCTTTCAAAAGATATTTACTTAATGCTGTTCGTGGATTCTCGATAATAAAATCACATCCAAAATAATCTATTATTTTTTTGGTATTTTTAAACATTTTTAGAGCCAATAAAGCTGATTCATGATAATCGTTTCATTGATTTTTATTTTGATTCATTTTATTATGTTTTACATCGTCAAAAATTTTTCTTGGAATAATATCATTATTTTCTACAACAAAATATGAGTTACCACCTTTTCCCGTTGTTGCCAATGAAAATTTATTGCAAATAGGACTTGCTCAAATAAAATCTGGTTTTCAATTTTTTGGTAATGATTTAACTATTTTTTTTATAATATCGTCGTGAGTTAAATCCAAAATGATATTTTCTTTTTTAGGAGAGTAAATATCAATTCCAAAATATTCAAAATTGATATCCATTTTTTCTAATGATGTTTCAACGGATCGTGTTCCTGAAAACAAATCCAATATTTTAATTTTTTTCATTATTTACGATATTCTCCAAAATTCTAATAATATCTAAAACATATTCGACTGACACTTTTTCTAATCCACAATCCTTAATAATTTCGATATCGTTTTTAAAAATGGTTATTTTCGACTGTAATTGGTTTTTCATTACTTAACACCGTTTTCTCATTCGACAATATTTATGTAAGCTGTTCCATTAAAATGATCTGTTTTTTTTATTTCCTCTGACAACTCTTTATGTTCAACTTTTGTTAAATAATTTGTAAAATGTTCTTTTCTGGTATGTGTTTCTTTTAAAATAAATTTTTTCATTTTTTTTCTCTTTTTAATTCATGGGTAAAATAATCATTTCATCAAATTTCGACCAAATCTCATTGAAAATTGAAGTCAATGCATCTCATGGTTATATTGACACATACTTTATATTTGTACTTTCAACCTAAAATCAGGGTTATTTTGACACTTTACTCTATTTAAA
>JAULBO010208152.1:0-12735 GCA_032355325.1 Clypeosectus delectus
GAGCCCGACTAGCTCTGTCATTAGGTTCCAATGACGCACCTGACAATGTGCATGTATATAATATGTGTGTCAGTAATGTATTGTCTACAGGCATTACTTCAAATGCGACTTTGTAGATGTTCGTGTGGTATTTCTTGTTTTAATGGTACAAGGTTTGGTCTTGTGCGGTATTGTTGTGGTGTCAATTAACAAGACACACACACACACACACACACACACACACACAAACGAAACATTCTCGTTCAAGTATTACCTACATGTACATGTATGCATAATCCATTGCATGGTTTTTGTTATTGTTTATTTATATTATTACTTTTGTTATTACCGGTATTATTATTATTATTATTTCAATCTGTGTCATAAGAATACTCCAGTGTCATCGTATTTGTCAACCGTCAGTCAAAACTAAAGCAAATTGAATGTATTTCTCAATCTTAGACGTTCTGCCTAATAATAATAATGCTGTATTTTTGTAATTTTTGTATTTTTGTACTTTTGTACTTTTAATTTGTTATTGTTATTATTACTGCACAGTGTATTTAGTGGTTCAACCATTAAAACAAAACACTACACAGACCACATCAACGTCCATTTCACTAGAAATTCGGATATTCAATCATTCAGGATATCCTCTCCCAAAGCGCTCTTATCCGTTAAGAGACCATAACGCTCTCGTTGCAACTTGTATTAGCTATCGGAAAAGAGAGCGTAATGATCTCTTAGTGGAAAAGATAGTTTCGTGAATTGATACCCAGGACATGTGTTGAGCATCGTCGCAGCCAGGGCTACTTACAGTAATTGTGTCCATTTGTCTCCACATGACTGTTCTACATGCAGAGACAGAGCAATGCCAATCCTTGGCCCTGGTGTACGAGGCTGCCTGTAGAGTAGTCTATGGTTTTAGCGTTGAATTAATCTGTACTTGCGTACCGCTATTTAAGGTTATGAAATACTAAATCGACAAACCGTAATTCGTTGATATGTACATATAACGGGGTAAGCTCGTGTATTTGCTTAGAACAGTAAACTATTGAAATCCTTCGTACCCGGTGTTCAACTGTGCATGGTATAATGCTGCGTTCGGTAGTGCTGGGAAGTTTGGTATTTACCAGTTACAAGTGGTAATTACTACCTGCATGCATTCGGTAATCATAAACTCCCAAGTCTTGTTTACCAACAATGAAAAGATAGAGAACTTAGTCTAAGGAATAAAAAGTACAGATGAAAACAAAATGGTAAAATATTTTTGGGGACACCCTGTATGTAGTTAATCTTCATCATTACACAGATACACGTAGGCCCGAAATATCCATGTCTGCAACAAAAGCGTTCTTCCGTTCCAAAATAGTCCAGTCTACTTAATTTACAAAGACAGTTAAGTGACATCACCTCACACCCACACACACACACACACACACACACACAAACACCCACACTTCCACTCTTCAGGCATGTTATGCAACACTTATTTGATGGCTGTGTTCTTATATCCTCTTCAAGAAACGAAAGACTATCTTCAGGATACAAATAATTAAATAGTATTCTGTATAAATAGATGTGTCTCACCAGCCTTAAACCTTGCTGTTTCCATAGCATCGGCAATTCACCTTTGTCTGTTTGTGTTTCGAGAACTCTTGTAGAATCGGAATATGCAGCTGTACAAGACTTAACTCTTTCAACTGATTGCATTTCACTTTAAATATTGACACATATAATGCTCTTGCATAACACGACTACCTTTCGTAAAGCAATAATTTATCACATCATAGACACATGCCGTTCAGCATGCGGACATAAATGGGCATTTTGTCAAGGAATTGTCCCCCAAAGCACGCTTGGCTTTGTCGATCAATGTCTGGCCCGTGTTGAAACATGCAAATGATGGCTATACGGTTTCCGTGTGTTTGTCGTTCAATGCCAATAAACGAACGATGCTGGGACAATTGATTATACTTGGCTTGTGAAGGCGTGATACACTGAAGTCGGTGTAGGCTTGGGGTACCTTGAGGCGACTTCACTGTGCGTGGTTGGCGGACTCGCTGTGTTGTACAGACCAGATTGTCATGGCACGGACACTGCTTCAAGTACCTTCATCAGGACAGAACACATCTGGTCGCTCATGATAGAGGACGTGTCAGGACAGCTCCGTCTGTTGTGAATTACATTCGGTTAACCATTTGGTAACCAAGCCGACGGTTACTGTTTGTATTACATACTGTGACAGAGAAGTCGCCGACGGACATATCACACATGTCACTTGTTCATGGGACGTTCCTTCTGATCGGGGAAACTTTGATTTAAGAGAGGTCGGTCTCATTCCGAGAATGTGTATTGTTTTATAACGGGTGAGTCTTGTCTTCGTTGTCGATCTCGAAACGGTTTTTGTTCTTTTTATTATAAATATTAGTGTTGGTCCTCGTAAACGTATTTTGTTCACAAATGTTATGTTATGTATTAAAATAGATCCTTTTGCTTATCTATATCCGATTTGGTTTACTGGTATTTGTATTTATATCATAGCCAACTTATCATAAATGGGATATTACCGTTTCTAAATGTATACATGTGGGGATGTATAAATACTAATAGTATCACAAATTAATATATTGATAAATTTTAAAAGGCCATATAATAATATAGTAAATATAGGAGGATTTACGATTATCTTACGTTGTTCAATAGAATCCGTAATTGTCAAAATAACAAACCATATTCCATAATATACATGGACATATACATATATGTGTAATTAAATACTAAATTATTCAACTAACGTTAGTTTCTGTCAATACTGACAATAGTATCGTTTAACATACTGGTATTAGTGTATTTACATATGCGTTGTTTAATTCGCATACTAGTAATACTGTATACCAATAACCCAGCATGGTATTTTAAGCATACAATTGGCTCGTAGAATCAGCTACTACATGTACAGTGAAGGTTGTATATCAATTTATTACCCCAGCATGGTGTTTCAAGAAGCTGCGATGGCATTCAGTATATCCGCTTAACTACATTTGCGTGAACTTTCATCCCGAAGGCAAGTATAAAGCCAGGTTAAGTTAGCGCGGAATTAGATTTGTTTGCCTCTTTTGCCACTGTTGTCATATACTACGCGACGAGCCACCATCATCAACAGTTAGCCATCCACCAACAATCGATAGTATTCCGAACACTACTCGATATCATGGTCCCCGTGGAGCGGTTAATCTCAAAAGCTTCAGCGGTGTGCGACATTACCAGATATCTAGTTTTGGAACCTGTGGGTCAACTCATCGCCTTGGTATCAATATACTAATAAACGATCGTTGCCATACACCAGGAAAGCTCTAAGGAAACCACTAGGGCAATTGGAAGAGATTGAAGTAAAATTCAACGTTTCTTTGAGGGTTTTTTTAAAATATATCTTGTTCTTATGTTTTCCTTCTCATGAAGTTTATTGAATTTATACCAAGGACATTTTCCGCATTTGCACTCGCATCCTTTCCCGAGTGGCTATGGAACATCGTAGGTTGTATTTAGGACGCTTGGGGGGTAAGTATCTTGTCATTGCATAAAACAGTTGAATGTTACGAACATCAGCTTCAAAAACTAATAATTGCTATGTTTGTTTTAAGTCAAAGAACAGTCTTCTTTTCGCATTGCCTAGGACGTCCTTCACAACTCTTTCCTCTGGAAGCTCATATTTATCTGTCCAGTAAAATGACTCCATGCAAGAGAATCGATGTAGCTACCAGTATTTATCAGTGTGATTGATTTGATGAGTTATGGAAGCCAGCATTCAGCGTTGTTTCGAATCTAATCTCCCATCATTACATCCAGCGTGGAATCCGCTGTAACACAAGACGGCTTGAAAGCGGGCATGTATACGGAAATTGCTTGCAAATGGGATTGAAAACGCTATGCATGTCATTGTGTTATTACTATGTTTTAATGTGTGCAGTAGAATATCGTATATCCATCGCTAACAGTTCATTGTGGAAGCCAGCCACGTAAATGCGTTTTCTTTTTTCAAGAGGTTTTAATGTCGCCATACATTGACAGATGTACATGCGATTATAGCTTAGCTACATATTGATTTCTTCAGACATAATAATTTGATATGAATCTTCTTTTTCTTTTCTTTTCTATAAATATTGAATTCAATACCCCATGGCCTTTAGTTGCCAAGTGTTGACTGTCTACGTTCGTTCCATCAGGGGTCATCTGGAATTATAAATCAATCCATATTTACAGCTATTGTTGGGTGACGTATACCGTGTAAGTTTACACACAAAGAAGTGATGCAATGGCGATTGAGTTCTACTCGTTACCATGGCTACCTTTAGTATAATCAATTCACAGACGGAATTAATCGTATTATTGAAATACGTCCCCGGTGTAGGAATGTAGTTTCTGTATCAAATATCCAGGTTGAATTATCACAGATGCTGACCAGGGCGATCTCGTGATTTGACTTTTAAGTGTCCAGTGCAATATCTGATTCAATGCGCAAGATTGTGGTGCAGTCACCATATAATGGAGCCAGCGCACTGATTCAAATGGTGTCGTCATAACATATCATTTTAATTAAAATGCATCTCTTTCAAAATTCACAAATAAAGTATTGTTGCACATATTAAGGTGCCACGCGAATTCAAATGGTGCCGACACAACGTCTTCAAATACAATTGTAAAAGAAAAGAGACGATACCTACATGTATGTTTCTAGATTCACAGATTCTGTCTGTTTCGACTCGGATTGAGTATTCCACTTCGCAAACAATAGGTTATCGTGGAAATTATATCCTGGATAATTCATTGGTATTAAATCACCACGGCCGTTGCCATCGCGAACATCCGACGGTTTCCGTACAGTGTGATTGATTACGCTGGAAGTATGCCCATACAAGAGCGCTCGTGTTGTAGCTTAGTCCTCCACATCGGAAACCTCAAGACAAGACAGCTGCCAAAGCTATATTTTTACACACAATACAGCGGCCAAAGCTGTACTTTTGTTGGCACCTTTGCGATATATCTCTGCTAACAGTACACTTATATCTCAATACGCTCACCGGATAGGTCTTCTTGCTAAACTTGCATTGCTTCCAATGAAGTTGATGGTCAGAAGACAGTGTTGGACTTGTCATAAGGAATATTTAAAGAGAGTCCAATTTCAAATAGTACAGAAACGTGACTGCTAGTGTCACATTACTGATGACATAATGTACAACTATATCCTGTTAGGTATAATCTGGCCAGGATAATACAATGAATGGATGAATTTGTTTTTGCTCTGCTTGAGAAGTCCTAAATTGTCACATACAGTTTGAGTTATTACTCAAATCGTACAGCACTGAGTTAATATGAGTTTTCGCAAGTTGTGGACAAAACAGTAAGTTTGTTTGCAGAAAATAGGGCATACCGGTACTTTACACTGACCTGATCGTGGATGTATCAATACATAGGAGTCCGTTCAAATTCGAATCTAATCAATTTTAACATCCGTTGAAAATATAGTTCACAATCGTAACCAACTTACGATTTTAACACTTATTTCGGTGATGCGAAAGAAAACGGTATTTTACGTTCGGTTATTTTCAGTGTAATTGAATTTTAGCCTGAATTATTGTTTGTTCCATCATTTTTCTTTATTAGTGAGCTGAGCCATGGTGAGCTTAACACTATTGCATTACTGTTTGAAGGTTCTGGTTACCCTGATCTGCCGTGCGGGACAAGAGTCTCTGGTTAATGTTATTGGCTCTGCCCGTGGTTCGATTCCCTCGTGGGACTGTGAAACGAGAGTGAGAGATAAAGGCCGGCCATTGGGTGATTGTCTTCATAGAACTGAGTTAGTTGTTCGTGGGCCGCTTCATTATCGGCGTCTCACCGTGCCGTTGTCGCATACACTGTAGGTCATCACCCCTGTTCATTATCCTGCTATTGTTTAAATGTGGTATTGTCAACGGGTACAGTGGTGTGACTTGCCAATACGTCGGTACGTACCCGGTAAATTACTTGCTGACATATTCCACATGCATCCCGTAAAGGTAACAATGGTAAGGTATTAGTGATTTGAAAACTATAGATATTGATATTGTGTGTATGCGTTGATTTAAGAAAATCGACACTGTGTATTAATAATCAAAACCTAGATTTATACTCGTTTTCTGTTAACAATATACATACATTTTGTTAGGAGACATTCATATTTTATTAATAGTTTCAGAACAATAAGTATGATTAATTGGGCATGGTCATTATCAAGTTCGGCGTTATGTGTTGCACGTTCACCATGCCATATGATTGAACGAGTACTATGATGTAATATGAGGTAGCATATATTGGAATAAAAGCAACATGCCAATCATATCTTTTGAAATTAAATTAGAATCATTGACGTCAAGGGTGCCCAGTTGTAGCGTTTGTCGGAAATCGAACAACATGGTCGTATTATGGGCATACCACGGCCTACTACATGTATGTATGACCACGACATACCATAATCCACGCCCTAGCAACAATTGAACGCAAGCCAGGGGGCCAATGCTTATTGAAGTACTAGGCACGCTACTGTATATTTGGTCGAAGACTGTAATTCCATCATATCGATGGTTGGATTGGCTTTACTTACCACTAAATGGAAGCAGTGATATTTATGTTGCACGCATGTATCAGTACTCTATTCTGAAATACAGTAATCGTATGGAGCTGAACATTCATTGTGCCTTGTCCATGAGGAATTAATCCTAACCAGTAAAATGTTCTCCACGTGTATGAAGACCAAAGAAGGAAGATAATAATAGCACAAGACATGTATGTCGTCCTTGAATTTAACACCTATGACCATCGTTTGAAAAGGACAACCGGTAGCCAACGGACACAGTAGAAGGTTTATAACGTCTCCATTATATGCGTCCAATAGTGACGTTAAGACATGTATCATTGTCTTGCAATTGCCTTCTGGGTGTGTTGTCATTTACAGTGTTAGAGTGACTAGTGTAATAGTCATGGTCAATATGTTAATGGTAATCATTGAAGTAGAATTAGATTCCACACATGAAGCAATGGAGTTCGGGTTTCCTGTTCCGAATGTCTACCAGACTCCAAGCGTGTTGCGTTGAAATAGTTTGCCATTTGTTTAAATGCGTTTTACATTTAAAATATATTTGCACTTAAACTGCATTAGTGTATAACGATACATTGGGTCTCATTTATTTCCAAATTGTGCAATACATTAACTTTAATATTCAATTTAATATTAAATATATTATTCATTTTGGAGAGCACATCTACTTAAAGGTTTAATGCACATGGCAAAATCTGATGGATGATGGTAGACTACAGATCGACAATGGCGTGTACATGTATGTGGTTTCGATGCCTGGTAGTATATTTCCTTATTGAATACACTGCCTTCACTCACTTCCCAAAGCCAATCCATACATGTAATATTATACCGGAATATATTACAAATATAAATCCCTGTTCGGACATGAAGACGTCGATCCATGTCTGTGCGTCAAAATGATTGATAACTTTGGTTCGAATTCTGAAACTTTAAGAACATTATTAGTAGCTCGTAGATGTCTGAGGATTCCAGAAATGTCACGCCTGTCTACAATGATATTCATGTCGGTGTCTGTTTCCCTACATGAATTATCGACGAAAACACTCACTCACTCATTCACTCACTCTCTGAGTAATGATGAAAGGATTGGGTTTGTGCATGGACTAGAAACTTTACTGCCCATACCAGTTCATATGGAAGTAATTAGTAAGAAGGCTCGTGGTAGTTTATATTAAATTAATTACATGTTATTGTTATAATCGAAATGTTGACATTTATTTACTAAATTATAAATATCACTCATTCTAGATATTTGGGAATGTTTTGGTTGTATGAGTTTAATCTCCATCTGCTTCTTTAGACTGCGCATTTCCATTTCCAACTTTGTCAGGATATCAATCGGGGAGATTGCGGCGTCTTTTACCGACCTTGTTACCGTCTTGCGTCAAACCGATCGTTTATTGCTTTCTACCGTAAAAAAAGAACTGTTTCATCTCTGTAAAAGCAACGGTGTACTCTTCAGAACTCCAGACACATAACATCGGAATCATAAATCTAATTGATTGTTGACTTTGGAAAACATGCTGTCATCTTCTGCAATCAAAGGAACTCGATTTTCTTTAATGGTATATCTTTGTTTAATCCTTCTCGGCAAAGTAGTTCCGCTCCCGAGGGAGAAATGCAAAGGAAATGTCCTTCGTTTGTATTGCCCATAAGGAACATCTCATCTTCCACAGTATAACTCGGGTTCCAGTGCAGGGACAGCTTCTCTCCACAGCATCACAGCAGGTGTTGCGATGGAAACCAAATAGTCTACTCTTAATCCGTTATACAACTTCTTGTGTTATATCGCGAGACAATAACAACATATTGACATTTCCGAACGTCTGTTTTTGGTATGAATAATGTAAACACATCTCCTACAGTACGTCTTGTGTTAGTAATATCCCAGTGGATCGTGTTATGTGATGGAATGAATTAATACAGTACCGTAAGGCAATATACGCGCCATTTTCTTTAAATATTAATGCCGCACTATATCCAGCCATTAATAGCTATTCTTCAAAATATATAATAAATGCCATTGAAACCTAAACCTGATTTCATATCCTGTAATATGAACACCATCATTGTTATCTTGCAAACCATCACTTTGAAGGTGCTGGTAATGTATTTCTCTTTCTTTATAGCATAGACCGTTCATCAAGGTACGGTCTCTATTATTATTTATTCCCATGCGGCGAAGTTTCACAAATCGAACGTAGCGTACACCGAAATTGTGAAGCCCTATTGATTTACGCTTGCTTAAATGTCACGATTGTTTTGTGAAACTGAACCACCGTCCAACTATAAACACTGGTATTAAGTAAACACATTAATTCTGTACTTCAATGAGTGATTGATGAACAGACAACTTCCTGTTTATGTGAAAATGATTATTAAACGGTAGAGCCGGTCCTCTACCTCCACGGGTGTGTTGATGCTTCATCTGGACGCGTATGTGCATACAGTACACAAGAGAGCGAGTATAAACAAGACGGAAAGGCACCTGTTAGTGTTCATGGTTATCGGGTCTTTATAGACCTAGCTTAATCCACAATAGCTAGGTACTGTATGCTGTACCGAACTGCTTTACTATTCGCTTCGAGCGACGACTTTTATGAAGCGCTCGTATCCACTATCAGACAATACCACTCTCGTATCCACTATCAGACAATACACGTACCACTCTCGTATCCACTATCAGACAATACCACTCTCGTATCCACTATCAGACAATACACGTACCACTCTCGTATCCACTATCAGACCATACCACTCTTGTATTCACTATAAGACAATACCACTCTCGTATCCACTATCAGGCCATACTATTCTCGTATCCACTATCAGACCATACCACTCGCGTAGCAACCGGCGACACGCATAGCTACATGTAGGAGCGTGCTATGGTCTCGGAGTGGATACGAGTGTTTAATGAAAGGCATCTAAAGTCGGTATCTGTTACCAGGGCATGGCGGAGCGTCATGTAGCATCCTTGTCGCCATGAAATAAATTGGCGTCCTGCGTGAACTTATAGTCTGCCCATCGCTGCTCGGAAATCATTCGAAGGATGAAACGAAGTCATTAATGGGGAGGAGTGTACATGTACTACAACGGTTAACCCGAATAGAGGCAACACGGATAATTACTAGTATGTTGTCATAAAGGGTACAGTACGTCGATGTCAAACGTGTCACTTCCGGTATTCTGGATAAACAACTCCAAAAGTACTAGTATTACAATGTTCGATACTGATCCAAGTTGCTGTATACGCACTGTATATTTTGCGATAAAAACCTTGCACTCATTTGTGAAACATAAAAAAAATCATGATTAATTCTAATTTCAACGCGGCTGCTACTTTCTGGTAATGTTTGAGCGGTGCAAATGGTTAGCCAAATACCTATTCAGGATTACGTCTAGACAGCAATGTTACAACAGCAATCTTGACACAAGCATTTAAGCAGATCGTATATCTAAGTGTAGGTTTCTTCACAGTGAACACATATCTTCATGAACTACAGAATCCTATCCACAAAGGTTTCAATGTATATTATGTACTTGGGGCTGCAACCAGAACATATGTAATAAATAGTAATATGTCCAATCGTATTTATACTTATTTATTACTCGCTAGCCTCACATTACTAATATACATATAGCCATATAGGCTCACTGTACGATTGAACGCGAACTTGATAATTATTGTTGCCATACAAACAAACATACTGTTATAATGAATGGTCTTGTCTTCGAATATTATTGGTGAAATATATTGAAATATCGATATACTAGTACTGCATGATGATATAAATAGTTCCGGGATGTTATTTAGGTTTGATACGTGGACATGTAGTGTTTATGCAGACATGGTGAATGAATTTTCCAGGCTTCTATTCTCATTCGAACCCCTGAAATTTATCATTTCGACCAATCAGATTCAAGGAAATGGCAATGTAATGTTACAGTAAATGATTTCTTTATTACAATGCGTCAACAGGAAGATCGGTTAAAGGATTAGATATGCATTAGTGCAATTAGTAAATTACAACTTAATCCCTACCATATAATGTACTGTAGTCTGTAGCAGAGTGTTAGGACGTATAATCAATATACATACACGTACGTGCATGTACGCACTTAACTTCATCATAATTGAAGCCCATTTGTATCTTAACGGTCGCTTACTATGACGCAATCTGTACTCAGTTGAAAGTTGTATATCCCAAGGCCAAAGCTAATCCCTGTCTCGTATGCTTCTACTATACCATTAATTTTGTTCCGTGCGTAAAGTATTATCAAATAAACGTAATTGAAGGTATATGCCACTTTGGCCATGTGCCAGACAACATGTAGTAATGGCTATGGATTTCGGCCAGATATAACAGACATTGTCCTCGATGAAATATATTTAGACGATTCTCAAATAATACAACTAATTCTAACCTTTAATCAGCGGTATTGACAAACATCGGAACAAATCTGAAAGACGCGTAAGCTCACACACCATTTCCAATACTATGGAGAGAGGGCCCCAGAGTATATTTAGGAAATATTTACCTATCTTTTGACTTGGGTTTTAGACTCGCTTTCACACAAAGTATTAGTGTTAAAAATAAAAATGAAAATAACAATTACAATATTAAGACAAATGACACCGCTATATTTAAAATCCGTTCTGAATGATCGTTTCTGAATTTGATGTGTTAAATCTCTCAGAGCAGCATGGCATTGCCTGGGTTATAAAACCATGATCACCAAGATAGAATCACTGATTGTTTGATTGTCTGCCGTGTTGGATTGGAGGTCATGTGCTCTGTGTTTTACTTAAGATCACGGTTATAATTATAATTATTTATATGAATGATTTTTCGTGTTTAAATGGCATACATAGCGTATTACCATCAGAAAAGTTAGTTATATATAACGCTTCACCTCAGTTGTCATGCCTACTATAATATTAAAATATAATTATTTATCTTTATTTTATATAAGCAATTTGTTTTCAAATTTCAATTTAAAATGCAATATATATTTATTTCTATAAATGCGACATATAATTATGTACATCGGAAATAAATTTTTACTAATTTTGTCATTATCTGAAGGTAATGCAGACGAGCTACACATTCATTGCGTCTTTCAATTTGTTTAAACTATACGGCCAAATATATGTATATGTATAGCTAATATTTTATGATATAATTATAGCGAATACACAGTTACAGTAAAGAGTTAATCAATATACCCGGTGCATGTGCATGTATACGCCTACCATGTACATGTATGTTAGTGTATGCGCCAATGAAGACACCATTGGATCAAATACTGAACCTTGCCTGACCCACAGTTGGATATCAAGATTCCTTTATATTTAAAATCAACGTCATAGTACACGCTTATATTCCATTCATCTCCCTTTATATCCTCTCAGTTAGTGTATGTATTGATCCCTGTATAAATGATACCCAGTGTCCTTTTGGTACAAGACAAAGGTAAGCACCGTTCCACCTGCTTACAACTGCGGTGTCTTTCATGTATCTCATTAGTCGTACCTTAAATAAAAACATCGTCTCACCTGGCAATTACCTCATGTTTTACGTTGGGGAAGAGCCCGGATGTAGCTTGTAATAATGTTTTACTTGTCTTTAATAATATGGAATTGGCCGCATTATTTCAAGGCTGCTGCCGGGTTCGTTTCTATTCGCCAATCATCCCTTCGTGGGAAAGGTTTCTGTTGGTTTAAAGTACCGCCATGTTGGCAATACTTCAATACTTCACGGTGTATTAATATTAATTTGTTGGGCTTAGATTATTTTGGGGTGGAAAGATATGGATATTGCCGCGATGTTAGTAAAGCATTAATCTTAACAACGGCGGTAGAAAAAACAAAGGTTCAAACCAACACAAAGGTTAGGAATTTGAAATTATGTTCTGCTTGAAAGCTTGGTAGCACCTGATGCCAACATTGACATTTAAACCACGGTCGGGAATTTCTAAGAGTTGGAGAATGTGTGTGGGCTGACAGCATATATGCGTGCATGCCGGATCGATCTAGCTTTATACAGTGTACTCTGTCTAAACCGGCACACGTTGGGACCGAGAAAATATGCCGGATTATAGAGAGTGCCGGTTTA
>JAULBO010208263.1:0-12730 GCA_032355325.1 Clypeosectus delectus
TGTGTGTGTGTGTGTGTGTGTGTGTGTGTGTGTGTGTGTGTGTGTGTGTGTGTGTGTGTGTGTGTGTGTGTTTTATAAACGTATAAATTCAGGGGCTAGTTACAAGAATAGTATATATATATAGTATGTCACTCCATTAGAATAATTCCAACAGTGTTCAAAAGTTAATAAATTAACTTGCTTACGGCTGAAGAAAAGTGAATGGCAGGATATAATTTGTGTGTGTACAATCGTTGAAATGGCGATAATATACAAGCGTAAACAATTAATAAATTTTCAAGATGGCTGTTATTTGGCCCATTATAAATTCAATATGTTTTCGTAGGATATATACAGACAATTGATTTTTTTTATTTATTATTGTAGAAGTAGTTTGCTTGTGTGAACATAATAATTTACTTTATATGTCTCTTCAAAAAGCCATTCCCAGTGAAATAACTCACATATTAATTGGGTCATGCTAGCTTCTGTAACAAGGTATGCAGGAGTGACGTCACACCAGGACTGACCCACTGTGACATCTTTGTAATTCTATAACAACAATGACGAAGCTTATCTCGTGATTATGCCTGGTGTGACGTCACAAGTTTTATTGATAGACATGTTTTTTGTTCACTAGCTGACACATAATATACTTTAAGAGATCACTGTGACAAACTGGAGTCGACCATAAGAACATTAATCGTGGAGATTGTTTAACAATATAAAATGGTAACATTAGAATGGAATCAATTTAAAATTCCAAAATTGTGTCCATTTTCCTAGATGGCTGACACCTGCTGTAAACAGATCTAACTTTGGAGAGATCCATTGGATTAAACAAATTGAGGTGTGATTGCATACTAGTACTAGTATATACCTATTCATAATATACTCTTCCTTCATAGTTCCTCATGATAAGTCCCAGTGCGAATACGTTTTTAGTAAAAGTGTAGTCCAATACCCCCGTCAAATGTGAGGAGAAATAGAAGGGGAATCTGTATATTATCTGCTGCAATTTCATCATTGGTAGGAGAGCTAGACAATCAACTAACCTTGTCATATCTCTCAAGTACACTGAGAAACTGATCGTAACAATAATGATAATGTGCATTTTTTATGCTCTTGCCTCCATGCAGTGCAATGCCAGTATCAGTCTTGGTTCCAACTAAGAGCACTTTGAAGGTGAATTGTTTTATCATCATTTAACTTTCATATTTTCACCATCCTCTCCTATATTTCCACAGTATACTGGACTTCGTTCGATCATGAAACTTGGTGACCAGATGGGTGTCATCAGCATATGAGTGATATTGCATCTTCTGGTTCATAATGATAGTTCCCAAATTGTTGGTGTACATCAAGAACAATACTGGTCCCAGGACAGATCCTTGGGGAACACCAGAGTCTGGAATGGCAGTACTGGACATGTGAGAGCCAATGTAGACAGTTTGACTCCTATTAATAGTATTATCCAAATACATGTATGATGATATACATTGCAAGACAAGGAAGTGTCTTCCAGTCCAATATTCAGGGATAATCTTTCCAGAAGCCGCTAATGATCAAAAGCAACCAATAGGTTCACGAGACGTGGAGAATGTTCCATTACATTTCCTTTGCGCTGCGAGAATATTTCACTCAAACGCAATGACTACAGTAAGAACTATGGCAACTGTTTTATAGGTGGACCACAACAGACCTGGTATCCACTTGCTTGCTGTCTGTCCAACCCACCCAGCTCTGCCAATGTGATTGATGTATTATTTCAGTATGGGATCTCTTGACCGAAGAGAGCTACATGTATGGAAACCCGTTCTGAAAAACCTTTTCGGGGGAACGTTGGATATCTTCCAAGCGTGTAGGCTGTATAGACCTACTGGCTTCTTGTGGACTGATCTAGACTAGTACAGTTGCATGAGCAGGGCTGCGTTCAATGACTCAGACCTGGGCAGTGTCTCAGGAGTCGTATGAACCGTACACGGAACAGGGAACCAGTTTTAACTCAGCGGCTTGCAATCGGCTTCAGTCATTGAACGCAGCCCAGGTCATCTCTCATATATATACCAATATATATATAGTGGTAAAATATATAACGACATCAAAACTATATTAAAATCGACGTTTCGTCGGCAAAATGCCGACATCCTCGGGATAATATATATATATACATACCGGTAGGTCATTCATGCAGGAGGTTTCACTTCTACATATTTACGAGACCAGTCCAGGTAGAGTCGTGCAAACCTCCCAGATACTGAAAAATGTTGAGCCAATGAACCAATTTCAAAATAAAAATTGATTTTGACACCACCACATAATGCTCACTCTCGGATTGCCATCGAGCAGAACTTCACACCTGACCCCGAGGTTACTAAACTATTTTTTTTAGCACGATTCCATGATCAACTCAAGGTTTTCTTCACAAATCTCCATATAATATCTGAGTGAGCATGAAATCGTACTCAAAAAGTTTAGTGACCTCGGGGCCATATCCACCCCAGTGTTCATCAACCTCACACCGGTTTCCAATCTCATTCTGTTACCAATCTCATTTCTATTTAACAAGTCAAAGGAAAACTAAGACAATGGTAGAGTGTCAGTTCTTGGTTTTATTTTTTAAAGCAGTGATATGACAGGGGCATACACCCACAAAATCTACTTCCTTCTGTGGACAGATAATTCATGTATCCATTAGCAACACAAGATAAGAGGAAACATTACCAGCAAACAAAACCCACCCTTAAAGATACGCATACATTTTTAAAGTTCTAACTATATTGATTTTTTTTTAAAAATCTTGCAATGAACATTTTCCAAATATGGGTGAATGAATAAATGGGACTGGATTATGTTAAAAGAATCACCAGGCTTTTTGTCTATGTCAAATTCAAATTGAGCTTTCAGATGTGCACCTATATTGCTCTGTTCAGCCTGTCTATTTCTCAAAAATTAGCAATTTAGCAACAAAAGGATGCATCCAATTTAAAAAATACTGTAAATCATAAAATGTTAGCGAGCACAAAACTTTTAACAAATTGCTCTTAGACGTTTTAAACATTTAATTCGCTAATTTTATTTAAAGAATACTAGTATTATGCAGATGTAGGCCACATTCCTGTTAAAATTTTATAACGCTAATAGGTCGATAATCCACAGATGGATAAAGTGTAATGACGCTAACATTTTGTGATTTACAGTATCTCACAATGAGACAAACTAAGGTGTTGTTGGTGCATGGCGTAAAATTGTTAACGGTTCAACATACACGTACTTACATAGGTATAAATTGAATACTAGTCTGTTAAAGATACCTGGATCTTGTTTTCTCATTAAATTACAGGCGAAGTTCACATCAATAAATATTATACAAATGGGCTTAAACTGATCTCAAAATTGTGTATATATGTATATATACATGTACAATACATTATTAGACCTTTTGCAATTTATCCTTTTAAGTACACAATCATTCTCTGGTATGGATGCAAGGAAAATACATGCTATCTGATGATCACCACATACAGTGTACATGGGTACGACAAAACAGACAGGGACATCTTACCCAGCATGCAATAGGAGTGGTCTCACTGTACACTAGTATTAAGTTCTATACAAATACACTTTTACAGTGAAGATCAGTGTCACAGCATCACATGAATTTGCCTAAAAAAACATTGTGTTCGTTTTCAATTTTGATACATCGAGGTCAAAAGTACTCCGTTATAAGTTGAGTAAACATCCCGTAAAACAATGAGGAAAGGACATTTTTTTGGGGGGGTCTTGATTTCCCTTTATTTAATATGCATTGGAACAATTCTCAATGAAAAGTAATTCAAAATTCAATAATTCTATATCAACTTGACATTGCACAATATAATAACCATCAGTTTTGACGAAACAATGCATGCACACAGGAACATTTTAATATGGCACATATAGCTGAATAGCAATCAATTATACAAACACACTGGCTCAGTATCGATGCGATTATGTCAAGGTAATAAATTATGGAATGAATTTGGAACATTGCAACAAAGAACACAGATGTTGTGTAACTGCATTGGAGATCAATGATTTGATGCTTACAATCTATTTAAAATACGACAATGGTGTGATGCTTGTGTATATACGAGACAAGTTGAAATAAAAGATATACCGGTACAATACACATTTGAATGTGGAAGAAAACATTGAAATGCACAATTGTTGTAAAAAACCCAACATGCTGATCTAGCAAAATAATTGTTAAATTTTCATTCATCAACATTGACTTACCTAAGGTGAAAGACATTTATTGTTCAGTGTAATAAAAAAGCAGAGCAAACATTGAATATAAATTTACTTCGGATACCTCATTCAAAATCAATGCCAATGGGTTCCTCACAAACGAATATAAAAAAATTAATGAGTTGATGTGATTTATTCTTTTAATTAATTCTGAAACCATATATTAGTATATATTTATCGTCAAATATGAAAAATGTTTCAGGGGTTGTTTGGTCATCCGGAACTGAGTAACGTAATGTAATACAAATATATTGTGCAATCACATAATTTAACCTGCAATAGATATGCATCCATCCTATGTCAAACGTTTCGTAATATTGAGGATTAAATTGTCACAAATTCTTATGAATCAAGCATGCTGATCAACAACGAGACTAGTGTCACAGCCAACGCTTATTTGTCCACTCTGTCCTACGCAGTGTTCCCTAACTATTTCAGACCAGTATAGAGCAGACGGTCATGGACACAAGTTTAACATGTACCTGTGGACATAGAAGTTATCAAGGGGATCGATCTACTGTACGGTTGCGGATTCTTACTTGTTTTGAAATTGGTCCCACTGTACGAAATGAGATAATTAGTTCTGATCCATGATGGCCAGATCTGAGCACATACACATAAAAATGGCCGACTATTTATCTGGTTGCATGAACATTCCATTCATATCCCGTAAAATAATGACAAACAAAATATGGTTTGCTTCAGCTTCATTGATGCGAAGTTCTGTAATAAATAGAGATTATCATATGTCTATTTCCATATCTTGCCCTATATTGGCCCGAGGGCCAATATAGGAGTCGAGGGCCGATATAGGGCAAGATATGGAAATAGGCATACTATAACCTGTTTATCGCATACCTATCAATGATATCTAACCATTTTCGTTGTTAAATAAATAAATATCCATTGAATTACGCACGTTTCTTTTAGGTGGCAGTGTCGCGTACGTCACGACTACGACTACGACGTAAAAGCAACAAGCGACGACGATTAGCGGTTGCTCCTCGCTGAGTGCTGCGACGTCGACTTTGCAAATATGACGTCGAAGCGAACATTACCTCGGTTCCTGATGATGACATTGTCAAACTGGTTCTTTGATAAAATAGCGCAACTAAAGAATATGTAGACGAATCCTGTTTTGATATGGATCTTTGGCCCGCGATATGGATTTTCGGCCCGCTATATGGGTTTGCTGCCCGCTGTTTTCAGATATGGCATACATACACTGAGCTGTATCGCATATGCAAAATGGATAGGTATTGATAGGTATGCAATAATACAGAATATAATTGCTGTTGATAGCTCTACAGTTGTCAACGGGTCCGATGCATACCCGTAAGATCTCGACATTTTGATGACAAGTAATGTCACAAGACCAGATTGTCATATAGACTACTCGTGAGGATTCTGAAAAATATTTAGGTAAACCAAACCCTGCAAGAGCTGCAACATTTTTGTGTTCTCAGTTTATTATCAATCGCCACAGCCACCACGAAACAAATTTGTTTCGAGTTGAAGAATGAACGAAGAATCGGCCAATAGTTTTGCACGTGGAGTGCATCTACGCCTTGCGACATCTGATGACGTCCAAGAGCGAAACTATTGGCCAATTATTCGGACATTCTTCTCCACATCTAATGTGTGTTACCCATACGCACATGTTGACCGATAACTTTCATCTACGTACGTGAAGAATATTTGATTGAATTCATCAATTAACCAGTTGTTCAATGCAACAGTACTGGCATTGTGTAATTCAATAAATCAGTGAAGTATGAAAACACAACGTAGCACCGGACGAGTGGAACACACGTGAATTTTGTAGTTTAATGTAAAGGTATAACACACCCTGTTGGTCCTTGTTTCACATTCAAAGGGGTTGTTCAGGTGTAAAATTAACGTTTATATTATTCCTTGCCATGGTACAGGCATTGCAGGTGCCCCGATGAAGGGAAGTCCCTTTCATGAAGTTCCAAGTCAAACCTCTGAAACTATGGGTCTCGTGTGGAGTGCCACATTACAGAATTATACACAGTTGGCAAGGTATATTGGGTTATTCCTACAATTTGTTGTTAATGCCCCTAGGCTGGAGAGGCATGGTACATGTATGCGATATGCATTGATATACACATTTTATGCACACATTTTATACTATATTTATGCACATTTTATACTATATCAATGCACATTTTATACTATATTTATGCACATTTTATACTATATCAATGCACATTTTATACTATATTTATGCACATTTTATACTATATTAATGAATTTGTAAAATATTGATTCTATTTCTGATAGCGTGCTATATTGAATACAGGTAAACTTAAAATTAAATAAATGTCTTCTACAGGGTTTCGGCAACGTTTTAATGATGGTTAATAAAATACAGTAATAAACCAGAGAGATGATTCTACAAGGAATGTTCAAAAAAGCAAGCAAGGAGTATTTTAGATAAATCTTCCCAACTCTCGAGCGTATCTATGTACAAACTCATGGACTGAGCTACTGCTGGAACCAGACCTGGCGGAAATAAGTGCTGTTGACCATTTATTCCAGGTCCCGTGTCAATGCGTGATGCATCCAGGATTAATAACAATATCCACACTGTAGGACCTCGAAAGGCGACTCCTAACAGGAATAGGTAAACATACAGGACAAAATTATCATACAGCTGTAACATTTAGAAACTATTAAAGGAAATATCTGTCAGATTTCACAACTGAAAGCACAAGAATTCAAACAAGCATCGACGCTCGCAACCTGGGTGTCGTCTTTGATACCGGTACCTCCATTGACCTAAACAAGCACATTAATACAATATGCAAACGTGCTTACTATCACATGGAAAACATCAGCCTGATCCTAAAATACATAGATAGATAGGCAAGCTGCAACTACACCAGTCAATGCATATGTTGCTTAACGATTGGACTACTGCAGTGGCTTGCTCTACGGACTTCCAGACAACAGACCAGATAGTCCAAAATGCAGCTGTAAGAGCAGTTACTCTTACTGGAAAATTTGAGCATATCACCTCAATACTCGAGAGTCTGCAGTGGTTGCCAATATCTAAACGAGTAGGCTTTGAAATTTTCGTTCTTGTTTTCGTCTTCTCTTCTTGATCTAACACCAGACTCGTACAGTCGAACCAACCCTCCAACAGTCCTACCAACCCACCAAGAGACTCGGGTCATGTGATGCACATGTGATCTCTACTTGTGAAGACCCGTACAAATTCATTCGGAGATCCATCGTTCCAGGGGGCAGGTCCATTCATATGGAACAATCTCCCACAAAACATCCGTGAAATAGACAAACTCTGCACTGTCAAGTAAAAACTAAAAACTCACTTCTCTAGTGAAGTGTATGGATGATCCTTGCTCAACCAGGTACCAAAAGTGCATCTGAGCAGTTATTCCGAAAATTAGCGATACATAAATGTGTATAATAATAATAATAATAATAATAATATATATATAATATATATATATATTCATAGATTAAGCTCGTGCAACATCTTCAGCGCATAGAATATCAAACTATGTACGACTATATTCTTGAGCAAACCTGTATTATAATCAAGTACGATACACTGTTTTAAATAAATAATGACTACAGTTGTAATCGATGGCTATATTTACAAATTGCAACCTTCTGTGCAGCATTCTTCTAGATCCACTTGTATGTTAAGGTCCCTTATGTTGTATTTACTATGGCTAGACACCTCTGAGGTCTATCAAGTGAACAGTCAGTGAACTATTGCTCAACGCTGTGGGAATCTCTCACCCACACACAACGATAGCAAACAAATGACAAGAAATGCTATTTTGTATATAAGTTTTCTAAGGCCATGAATTAAGTTTTGAATAAATGGGCAAAACATATATAAAATGAATGGACTGGACAATACATATGACAATTTCAACATAGGAAATAGTTCTCTACCCAAGAGAGATTTGCATGATGGAAAGACATTTCTATTTGTCATAACATGTTAAAAATTCAAATTTTCCCCCCAAAACATAATCGTTAATCATTCATACATTGGTCAATACTTCAGGTGATGTAACTAAAAGGGTTCTGATTGGCTAATGGTACATATTATAACTGCAGTGAATATAATGATAACTGCTATCAGAAGGAATCTTTCTGTGCTTCAGATAGAGGAGATAATTCCCCGAGGTGATGCCCACTGATGCCCTGTGATGCCCGGTGTCATAGGGTGTCTGACAGCGTCACCAGTCACCAGGTGGAGGCAACACTCCATACGGCTGACCAAAACACAGACGGATCTAGTAGCTACAAACAACCATCTTGAAGGTGGCCACCGAAGACTGGTGAAGAAAGCTCTTCCGAAATGATTGCAGTTAATCTCTTCCTTCAACAGCATACACATGTGACCCTAGCAGTACATTACGGGAGGCCAGCGTCCAAGAAAGACGAAGAAATACGTCGCCATCATCAGCAGGCGCCGAGAAACAAACTTTTGAGATGGCGTCGTTATTCTGATGGACTATGCTGACAAAGTTGCACCTGGTGAACTCCAACATGAACAGGATTTCCTGTGCTAGTGTATCAGGCTAGCAACCTACTGTACACTTCATATACCAGTGGTAATGGAACTCCCAACATGAACAGGATTTCCTGTGCTAGTGTATCAGGCTAGCAACCTACTGTACACTTCATATACCAGTGGTAATAGTACTCCCAACACACAACCAATCAGTCGGTTGTTTAGTTGTTGTTTTTTGAATACCACCCTTCCCAACGTGGCGACAACTTGTCCTCACATCACAGCTGTGTGCAGTCTCTCCAGAGGGATGTTTCTATTTGGCACATCTCACCAACTAACACCTAATGTCACTCTGGCAGGCACCTAATGTCACTCTGGCAGGAGGCCACCATTAATAGACTCGAGTCTGAATGACGAATCATGCTCGAAGAGGAATTACACATTTTGATTGACAGCATTATTTATACTTGCATCTCAATTACTGGTAAGGAAAATACAAATTTATTGATCCACATTAAAAAAATCAAGTCTATATTCTCTCTATAACAAGGAACTATGCATGGTTGAAATCTGATTTTAATGATGAATCTGTACTAACAATGGCATTGTCAGTGATGAAGAGAAGACTATTTCATATAGTACTTTAGAACTATTCCTGGACATTAATACTGACAAATACTAATCAGTTTATTTACTATGGAGCCTGGCGGGCATGGTTTGTTTGCAAAAATATATCTATGCCATGAAAAATAAAAGTTACATTGTAAGGTATGTCGTGAATAATTTTCTTGAAATATTGTGTCCATTGAAAGAAAAATCCTAAACCCATACTATATCTGATTCAGTATTGCATTGACGGATGTGTGCTATACTGAACATTTTGGTGTAGGTCAAAAGCCCTCCATGTCAAAAGCCCTCAGCCCTTTTTATGAAATAGGTTTAAAAGCCCTCACCTTAAGTTTCATATAGCACCATTTGAAATGTTTTATTATCGGAATGTCTTTTATTGGTCATTGTATTAGATGGAATTAACATTTTGCTCTAGTATTCTGAATGATATTGTTCTGGATCAATGTTTGTATTCTGACTTATGGGCTATGGATATAAATAAATAAACGATCTATGTTTGTATTCTGACTTATGGGCTATGGACATAAATAAATGAACAATTGATGTTTGTATTCTGATATATTATATACTGGTAAATAAATTGTCATAATGATTAGTGAGCTGACTAGAAGACACATATAATTGTAAACTGTAAATATGAGGGGATTTTGACCTAGGGGGCTTTTGTCCTACTATAAATATGGGAACTTTTAACCTAGACCAGCAGGCTTTTGACCTAGGGGGCTTTTGACCGTACATTGAAAAGTCACTGTAGTGTAAAGAATTACTGCAACATTTCCGTTATGAATTGATGCAATGCACCACCAGTACAGTGCGAGTATTTTCAAATCCCAAATACAAAACATGTTACATGCTATTGATTGATGGACCTTGCAAATTGACAACAGGCTAAAATATTTACAGCTGGGTATCGTTTTTCGAAGCTCTCGTATCCATTCTAGAAGCTCTCGTATCCATTTCTAGACCATAGCACTAGTATTCACTTATAGACCATAGCACTAGTATTCACTTCTAGACCATAGCACTAGTATTCACTTCTAGACCATAGCACTCTCATATCAATCCATCTTTCTGATAGTTTCGAGAAACGATACCCAGATCTTTAATTCTACAATTTTGATTGGATATAATTATAAAATCTAATTAAGATGTAGCACATTCACAAGTTAATACTACTTGGGCAAAAAGCAGACCTAAATCTTTTTGGATTGTTATTGACTTATTTTTTCCTACCAATAATTATTTTTGTAAACATTTAACAATTTTTTTGTATGGTCTTGATTTTGTTCCATTATGCCAGTATAACAAGAATATTAATATCAGTTGGATTATAAATATGTAATAAAATAACTGCTGACCTGTTTTGTTACTATGCCCGAATCCAAAAAGCACATCAACATGGACCATAGAGCTGCATTTATACATTTGACTCTGTCACATAGCAACACACTAGCATAGCAACACGCTAGCATAGCAACATGATAGCGTAGCAACACGCTAGCATAGCAACACACTAGCATATGCTACACCGGTTCACAGCATTAGCTGGCGAGTCACTTGACATATCTGAGAAAACGGTTTAAGTCCTAATAATATTATGTCACCTGTGACCATTTTGAGATCTATTGAAAGCTTGATCACAACGTACTATTGAAACATTCGCTTACAAATGAGCAATGGATGATAATAATATGACCAACTTTATCATGTCCAATATATATATGAAAATGAACTAAAATGCTGCAAATTTAAAGAATACAAACGTAACCACAACGCATGTCTACAGCAAGACGGCCATAGTATAAAGCTCGTTTCACATCACAACGACAGGGAAATTAACATCAGCCTCAAATATACAGATGGAAGCTAAAAATGATATTCAACAAATTAACAACCATGATCAACAACAATATTTACGTGCAGTTTGAAACGATAATACAACAACATGCGTTCAGTTTTGATAAATGCCCTCAAAACAATCAATACATCCATACTCTATGCATTATACAGATATTCATATCAATATTCTTCAACGATTTTACAAAATCAAATTAAACTATTTATAGTTTCATGTGGGGATACATAGTTGGTAAAACACACTACAATTGTCAACTGATCAACAGTACTATCAATGGCTTACTCAAAAGCCTTCCAAATAGTCGACATCAATTGTTTTCTTTTTTAGTGTTTTTCTTTTCAAATTTTCATAAAATCAACAAGAATAAAAATTTAGTGCATTATGTAAAGAGGCAAAGCAACGTCAGCTATGTCAAATGTTGGTTCATTTCTTCTTGGCGCAACTGGCCGAGGTGGGACGCATGTAGGAGCCCCCGGATCCGGGCCCATTCTGCTGGGTCATATTGCTCGATAGATTAGTGGCGGATCCGACCAGACTGCGCCGACTTGTCGACAAGCTCTTCCGCGAAGCTTTCCTCTTCTTGTCCCAGATGAGCTTCTCCGAGCGGACGAACACGCCGTGGCGGTGACGACATTTGAAGTAGCGGACGCCGTTGACGGAGCCGTCGTTCTTGCCTGGAAGGGAAGATTGTGAATAATAGCTTGGAAGTTTGTGAATAATGTTTGTTATTTGGATCATTGTTCGGCTGGTAGATATAAAAATGTAAGTTTCCATCCCCGACATTCTCAAATTCTCATTATTCTGGCCAGCCTCATCTTCTGGGAAATCCAGTTCCACTCATATCCACAGACCAGAAGCACTCACCCTCTGGGAAATCGAGTTCCACTTACATCCATGGACCAGAAGCACTCACCCTCTGGGAAATCCAGTTCCACTCCTATCCACGGACCAGAGGCAAACTCGACGGTTCCAACAAAGCGGACGACTCCCGTCTTGGGCGCGCCTCGTGACGACATGGCAGTGACGTGCTCCCCCTCCTGGATCCACGCGGGTACAGGGCCGTCGTGGAGGCGGTCCAAGTCGGCGCGGCTGCCAAACGAACACTCGCTGAGAGAGTCGTCCAGAGCTGCGAGGGAAAACATCAAGAACCTCGTCAAGGACCTCAAGGACCCGTCAGTCTCTCTAGTCACACCGACACGACCTCAGTACACACACAAAACCTACGCAGACTGGCTGGAGGTGTTTTTTTGTTTTGTTTAATTGGGGTTTAACGCCGTTTTTAAGAACGTGCTCATATCACAGCGTGTGTGTAGTGTACATACGTGTGTATATTGTGCATATGTGCTGCTTGTGCTAGTCTGGGTATTTCACCAGTCTTATAGTGCTAGTTCACTGGAATACTATGCCGCAGTTAGAACATGAATACCCCACTCAGACACATTAAACTGACTCTG
>JAULBO010208485.1:0-12723 GCA_032355325.1 Clypeosectus delectus
CAACGACTTATATGTTATTGCTTTTTAATAATAATAAAATAAAACATAAACTAGTAATTCAAATTCAAAATCGGATCAATGGTACATGTACATATAAAATTGTATTTCCTCTCCTACCCTCAATATTGCCAGCATGCTTACTATCTTCTTTTAACAAACTTGATGACCTCAGAGTGGAATCTAACGTAGTGGCAGCTTGACAAAGCCCAGTCTCACGTGAAACTACGAGACGGGAGTTCAGTTCCGGGTCACTGTCACGATATAAGACCCTGCAATATACGAGAGGATGTCTGCCAACGCTTCCTCGACGTTTGGCATCGGAAGTGACGTGGGTCGGATGAAGGATCGCGAACTTTGACACAATGGACACACACAAATGGAAACAGTTTGATACGTTAGAGCCCACACCAATTAGTGTCTTTGTAAGATTTTACGATGACGAGTTCTTGTAGTATTTCACATTGTGGGAATTAATGTCAGTCATTGAAATGTTTCCATTATTAAAGGTTTTATTTAGTACTAAATATTTAGTGTAAAATCTAAAGTATCGATAACTTGCTCGGAACCTTATTTATAAATTAATACTTCAATTGTTGATAATAATAGAGTAAATATAATTAATAAACATAATATCAGGATCGTTTGTTGCAGGCGTTGTTGATAGTATACCATAATCGATGTTCATAGAGTGGCGATGCTGTGGCGTATAACACGAATGAAACGTTTGTGTGAATTATAAGGTCATGAAATCAACCCTAAAATAATTTAATATGCATTACATGATATAGGAATAAACATATGTAGATCATTTGTTCTCTCTCTTTCTCTCTCTCTATCTCTCTCAATAGTATATACTGGTATATACAATTCGTTTTTAGATACAGATACTAAAGTATAGAATGTTCAATAGAATTGCACGCTGCTAAATTGGCATTCCACCTCCAATACTCGTTGCATGTAATGTACCAACTTTAAACATTAATGTATTCGTTGGATATATTAAAATTGCAAGACGTTTATGTCCACCACATTAAAAAATATACATGTATATACAAATGTCATCAAATGTATTGCTAATGTTCCAATCAAATACTATACTAGTATAGAGGCATGCCATCCCTATTCTGTTATACAGTTTAGAGAGAAATGTATAGGGCTTACATGCTAAAGATATATGCTGATAAACCCAAGTGTATTTAAATACCGTCAACTGTTGCAATGCCGTAAAATTTCCATATTAAAGAAATTGTGTATATTTTGTAATATTATACTTCCAATGTAAATGCTCTATCATATATGTATTAATTTGTGTCTGAACCCTATTTACGTGTCTCTGTATATTTTGTAATATTCTCTCACGTTGTAAATGTCTTCATGCTAACACCTCCGCCACTTTGAATTGTATATACTTTTGTTCCTCATATGCTGTAGTTGTAACAGCCTGAGTGAAATAAACGTTCTGTTCTGTTCTGTTCGGATAGATATAACTAAATATTCCAGAAATAAGTGTAGTGTTGATGGTATGGGTTGATATTGTGCTATGCTAAAATATAAATAAATCTTTAATTTGTATATCCAAATACTATATTATAGTATTCAATGTTTTAGTGATCAAATTTGATGCAGTTAAAGATTTTACTAGAATTCAATTATCTAGATATCATGTTCCATGTATGTATAAAACATGTATCCGTACTGATAACCTTGATCTGTTCATGTGCATGTGCTTGGGCTATGTTTTACAATCGCTAATGCAAACATTTATCGACCTAAATTGCATCATAAACTTAAATTTATTGATTTAATCTAATTTGTGCTTCTTTTAAGTACTACGTTTCCACAAACGTACTTCAACTCGCAAACGTAAATTTGCATGCGTTTGAGAATAGGTTAATTTGGTATGCCTTATGGCTTGTCTATATCGAATAGTATGTTTCTTGAGTTTTTATTGACGTTGCAATGAATACGTCTTACGTAATGATGATATGTTTGCGTCTACGGCGACTTCATTAGGCAAAATATGGGATAAGGTGCGGTTTTGATGGGAACGGAGGTAGATGAAGAAATCTTCCTTGTCTTACTCCATCACTCAACTTTCCCCCCTCTTCGGATCGCTAGCAGGAACCGAGTGTAAACAAAGCCTTCCAACCGAAAACGTGGGTTCCTCGTCTGGAACCTCCCCCTTGGCGGATCTCGACGGTACGGAGGAATTATGGCGCCCGTCGCTCAACGAGCGGGGAATAACTGGCGAAAAAACTATGCCTGTTTCTTACAAGGACCAGATCGGTTTACAACGTATTCATTTCGTCCCCACTTTCCCTCTTGGAGTGCATAATAAGTACTGGACTGTGCGTAGGCACTAGTGGAGATTGAGGCTCGTCTGGTACCCCCGCGTTATCTGCTGCTTCATTGGTCAAGTTGCAAGTGGTCAATCCTGCGGACCCGTGAGTTGTTGGAGAGAAAGAAGGAGTAAGGAAGGAAGGAGGGAAGATGAGCAGCTATGGCCTAGCTCCAACTCCCGATCACCAATTTGGCAACAATTTTGACAAAGTTCACCACTACACAGCCGCAGCGATACACGGCAACAAAGCAAACTTTAGTGTCAGCCATTTGCTCGACTTGGAAGAATTACCAAGTGAGAATTGTGCAATGTTTGCCAACACAGATCCCTCGCATCACGGACTATCCGGTACCCCTCACGGGTGCTCCCCCACCCTCAACGGCAACCTGTCTCACCCTGGGGGTGCACACAGTCCCGACCGGTCGGGGCACCATCAGCCGGAGAGAAACAACAGCTGTAAGTTCGTAAATAGTTACATGTTCTTATTAAGAGGTTGCTTGTGAAATGTTGTGAAAAAATCGGGTATCCTCCTAACAACAATATTAGTTTTATATTCTTTCCTGGAAGTTCAATATCAGACGTTTTATTCACAAAGCGTGTGTTCAAAAGCCACGATTCTAATTGGATTCATTCCTAAATCAAATATCCTACCCGCTATCGTTTTGTGGAGCGAGTGCACCCTCCGTTAATTAGTCTCAATGTGTTTACACTTTTCATGCTACTTACAACGAGATATGCCGCAAGTTTGGGGCATATATCTTACGAATGGTCCGCAGTTTATATTTTAATTAAGTTGCAGTACACTAATTTGGTTTCCGGAGAAAGAAGCGCATGACTTGCACTCATCTCAGATTAATGAACATTAAACTCGACGTAACCTGAGCAAGACTACGAACGTTCTTGGCCGTACTCTGCGCTTCGTTAATCAAGTAGATAATGTAAGAAAATAAATTATGAATCAATCCCCATCTTCAGAAATTGATATGTATGCCACCGATAACCTCAGAGCCAGTAAGAACGTTCAAAGCGTTTGAACGTTTCCACAATTTATTTATATATTTTTTATCATTAAAGAGATTTGTCATTATGATCTATCACATCGCGTAAACAGCAATATCAATTGAACAAACGTATACATACATCGGCGTTAAAGTATGTCTTGTCGTCGCTCCGAGTCAAAGTTTACACGTTTTTATTTATTTTCTTTTGTATAAATATTTCTTATTTTACGTGTTTTTATTTAAGGTTTCGGGTAGAAACAAGCAGCGATAGATCTTAATCGTTTCGTGGCATTTCCACTATATCCATCCACAAGCATTGGTCATGTTGTTATTGATAATACCAGCTTATTTTCTTGGATAATGTGTTAAAGTAAAGCTATACAATCTCCAACACTCCCGCGCTCTATCTACCAAATGGTGCTATGTTGTAATCATTTCGGGATATAGATAATATTTGGCAAGAAAATATCTTGAAACATGGGCTTTAACTTTATTCGCTGTGGGAGACGTCGATAATACGTACACACGGTTGAATAGAATAGTACATGTCAATATAGTGGATCTACATGTTTATCAGATGGCTCACTTTTTAATATTGATTAGTATTATTTTTTAAAAGACGCAATCTTGTTTTCAATATGTTACGTGGGGAGCAAATAAACAATCTGTCTGTCTTTCTGTAATTTAAAACGCGTTGATTCTCGCTAAGCACGTTCTGAAAATAATTATCGACTCGTACAGACTTACGTGTTCATCTCAATCGTTTTAATAGTTTATATTCAAAACACTTATTATATAATGGTGAACTAACGGCCCATGTCATCCGTGTTGTTTTTCTGCTAGTATTCGCCCCGTCGAGAACAAGCGTTACTTGTTTTCGTGCGTAATTGTGAATACGTCGACAGAGATGTAAACCTCTCGTGTTACAAACACAACATGTCATTAGCCTAATAGCTTAGTTAAAAGAGCCCACGTGTATTGAATTGCACTGAACTCAATGCTTGTCTATGTATTCGCAGTTGAAAATACCAACATCATATGAAAGGATTTCATCTAACGTTATATAACTGTTTAAAAACATGTATAAACAAATATTTTATTTAAATACGTCCATTGACACTAATTAATTCAATAATAAGAACAAAATGAATATAATTGTGCCACGTTACTTTACAAATTGTTTAACGTATTAAAATAGATGTAATAGCCATGTTGTTACGTGTAAGAGCTGTGAACACTTCTATTGGTATAATATCAGACAGACCACGATAAAAACACACTCAAATCCGTCAAACATCTCCACATCTCAAAGTCTTCAAACGATTTACAGGTATTCCGTTATCGATTACAATCAAGCTAACATTCTGCACATCACTACTGTGGATTGAGCGCCGAACATTTCCGAGTGTTCTGTCGACTTTGTCCGATCTCTGTCCCCGAGAGACTAACAATCAGTACTTTTATTACTTGATAAGGCCCTCCTCGCACCGTTTCATCGTATTTCTTAACAAGTCTGGTTAACTTTTCAAATTAATTATACTCCTGAGGGTCCAGCTTGCATGATAGTAGCTATCTGTCCGGCGTTAAATACATCATTAGCCGCGGCTTAGTCAAATCTGTAGAAATGTCTGGCTTTGGGGGAATTGGATAAACACTCGACTAGTTAAAGGCTACATGCTTTTGATCGTTATATTACCTGTACCCTTGCTTGCCTTGTTGTTGAAGAGTTCCATGGTAGGATACCATACTCGTACCACAAAGTTACAAAAAGACGTTGGTGTACCTCTAGATAATTATTTACTTATCTGGTTAAACAGATAATGAGGTACATTAACTCCCTGGCACAGGTATATTTTTTAATTAATACAAAATTGTAGTTATTGTGATTTCATAAAATCAATAAACAAATATTATTTCGAGAAAAAAAACACTATTTAAATTGGCAGCAATGAAGTTAAAGTAATTAGTTATATTTATTTACATTATCCGGTATTATATTTTCATCACAGAATAAATTATTCACCCTCAATATAATACACTATTCTATATATATATTTGAATAACACTGTCAAGTATATCAAATGCATTGTAAAGTTATTACTACTATTAAAAATAAATGCTGTTTATTTCAATTTTTAAATATATAAAGTACTAGTATATCACATGTATTGGTAAGTTATTATGAATATTAAACAACCCCACAATGATGTTTATTTCAAGAACATACATACATGTGCATGTACCATTTAACAACAGTCACACCAGTTTAGTTCATCCAATACACAACAATAACATTCAGAACGCCGATGTTTGAGTAATTAATATGACAATGTTTCTGTTTCTGGAAGAGGTTCTATAAAGTCATGTATTACTATCTTCTTGGTAGTTAGTTAATACACATTTAACTATTAACAATTAATAATTATTTAAGTGTGTTGCCGTCTCTGACCGTAGACGCGATATCATGCCGACTAACATTAAATGGTTAAATTTGTTTACCTTCAAAAACACCGTGTGCCGTAAGTAAAAGTGGACTCACTCGGGTCGATCGGTCGCACGACGAGCTTCTATCGATCGGTTGTATAATAAGTCGTAAGTAGAATCGAACCTGCACACAGGTCGACGACGATCGCAAGTAATCCGTCTGAAGAGTAGAGCTTGTTCTAGTCATGCGACCACGGTCTTCCGATGTTAGAAAGCCTTCCGATGCGTCGATTCGAATTATGAATCGCATGTACGCTCACACGGTCCGATCTGGTTTGAATCGACGGATCTATACGACCGATCGACCCGTGTGAGTGGACCTTAAGTGTCCCATTTGAAGGCATTGTCGCGGTTTGTGGCCTTAGTAAGAACACTTTAAAGTGAAACATTTAATGTCCATCCATTATCTTGAATAAATGTATTGATCTATAATAATTATGTCTCGTATACCGCTGATAGCGGTTAAAGAGAATAAATTGAATTGAAATGAACCAAACATTGCGTCCTTGGCATCGGTCTTAACAATAGAAGATCAGGTGTAACACAAATAGCATTAATGTATGTACTAATTAACACCTGTTAGGCCATGCACCTTTAATTGGTATGTACATCTATTAGTCGGTAATTAATTAGAGAAAGTATGGTGTCGATAATAATATATGGACATAAATAGAAACAGCGTAAATAAAAGCATGATATCCGTCTCATACACATAATAATGATTGAGTGTATTTGTAACAAAGTGTAATGTTGTTGTGGCACAAATCAAGATTATCATTATTATTATTATTATTATTAATTGTTACCTGCTGATGCGCACTTTTATCGGACACGTTGGAAATCTGGAGGCACCGAGGGAATGTGTGCCTTTAAAGTATCTTTATTATTCTTGTTCTTTGATGAGGAATCGTTGATCTATCTATTTATTTATCAGACCTACCCCGTGGTGATTGCTACTATAGTATCTAACCGCCATCTAGTTAATGGCCATTGTCACAGCTCTTGCTCGTGATATACTAAACTTTAGTACTGTGTTGTCATGTAACGCTAGAAATTGCATTTGATCAAATTTTCACGTCGTATATAATTTCAGTAATTACATCATATCGCCCCTGTGCTCGTTGAAATAACCGAATAACATTTTATCGATATATAATAAGAATTAATAATAATAATAGTAATAACAATGTTTGAAACTCGCACAATATCAAAGAAGGTATTTAAAATATTACTATGGTGTGAATTATCAAACAATATTCAGTATATATATTTGTTTAAAAAACATATTGTGTTCCATTACTTTGTGATTTGTGTTGCTATGGAAACTTATTGTAAACTCCTCACACATCTTAAACCTATTAAAACGGTGCATTGAATTATGATTATATAATCTTCATTTTTAGTTTAAATTTCTTAAATTATAACACCCGTAGTATTTGTTGAGATACACTGTATGGAGCCCTTCGTTCATGTCAACACTCCCTATCATTATATGTTATGTTTCTTGTGAAATGAATACCGTACGACGACCGAACGTTTCGGCGTGCAGTAGAGTAGTAAAGGGTCTGTTACACGAATAACGAATGATAGGTTTGAAATCATCATGCAATGTTTGTTTCCCCTAACCCAGGCCTGTCGACGCGTGTGTACAGTGTACGTTGCTATGTAACAACTGTCGAGGCCGGTGTACACTGTACGTTGCTATGTAACAGCTGTCGAGGCCGGTGTACACTGTACGTTGCTATGTAACAACTGTCGAGGCCGGTGTACACTGTACGTTGCTATGTAACAACTGTCGAGGCCGGTGTACACTGTACGTTGCTATGTAACAGCTGTCGAATCTGGTGGTGGTTGGTGTACACTGTACGTTGCTAGGTAATAACTGTCGAGGCCGGTGCACAATGTACGTTGCTATGTAACAGCTGTCGACTCTGGTCTGCAGTGTACGTTGCTATGTGACAGTTGTCGACGTTGTTGTACATTACACGTAGATGGCAACTGTGGACGCCGGTGCATAGTGTACGTGCTATGTAACAGTTGTCGAAGTTGTTGTACATTACACGTAGATGGCAACCTTGGACGCCCGTGCATACTGCACGTTGCTATGTAACCGCTGTCGACGCGGGTGTACAATGTACGTTGCTATGTGACAGTTATCGACGTTGTTGTACATTACACGTAGATATGGCAACTGTGGACACTGGTGTATAGTTGCGTTGCTATGTAACAGCTATGGACGCCGGTGTACAATATACGTTGCTGGGTAACTATTATCGTCGCCGGTGTACAGTTGTCAATATATATACATGTCCGAAATCGTATCAAGCTAAATTGGCAAAATGTTGGCACATCTCATTTTTGTTCTCAACAATGTGTACATTACAATAGAAAAGAGATAATAAGAAATTATATAACGTATTCATATATTCGCTCTCTACAAAATGCAGATCGAAATACCCATGTTAAGCTTTGCCTCGGCGACACTTTCAGTTTCAGTTTACTTTGATGAATAAATTTCCCCAGAAATAATTTGACTGCAACCGCCGACGGTTTTCGGACTATGCTTTGTAGTACTGTGCACCAACAAACAATATATAACGTTGTCCCGTCCCAAGATCCCTGGAAATAATCCATCAAAGGGCTGGCAGATAGTTCTCCGCTGACCGTCACAGCCTGCTCCCCTGTGTTATTGAAATGAACAAGCACTGACCATATGGCTGTCCACTCCAATTACTGGTCTCAAAGGCGGCGGTGTAATTCAGGCGAAGACGGGGGATTGTTGGGGGATTGATAACGATTGACCTTGTACGAGAACTCTACTTCCATAGCCGTCATCGAGGCGATAACGTGGGTTCTGTCTAGCTCCAGAACATGTGGTCGCTGTGTGTGACGTAATGGTTGGCGATGATGTCTCTTGGAATTACTTCTCCCCACCCCCACCCCCCATCCCCCATCCCTAGCCCCAGTATCATCTCCAGGGCAGAAGAAATGCATACCGATCACCCTAAGTCAATCATTCAAACCCAACATTAATAGTTTGTTTTGTATACCTGTATGTTGATCGGTATAGTTTGAAATACAGTCAACTCCCAATGTGTCGAGCTCTGTTGCATGTATCGATATGCATGCATAAAGTCAACCAAGTGCTCGGTCCCGACACGTCCTTCTATATTCATCTCTCTTGTCTTGTCTCGATAGTCACGATGTGTCCATATTATCCACACACATACCCCACACCCCACACCCCGAGGTTCGATACAGTGGGGTTTGACCGTAGATATATTTACTCTCTTTCTTTGCTAAGGCTAATTTTCAAATCTAGAATGGACATAATTATTATGTATTGTGTTTGTATTGTGTATACACTATAGACCTTACACTATATGTGATGAATTGCAAGTCAATATTAAAGCAACTTTAAAAGGGTTCCTATTCAAATTATAAACAAGACACAATATAGGACATGTTCATTAAGAATGGGATAAAACGATAAATACGCGATCTAGACATTGTAATGTCATTCCGGTCATGATCGTTTAGGATACAAGAAAATCTGAAATAACGGCATAAATATCTCCGGAATATGTTCATACATATAGTAACGTCCCGTAAGAACACAACTGATGAATGGTTGCGTGGAGAAAGAAAAAAAACCACGCCAATTAAGCAATGCAAACCGGATATCATAAACGTAAGGAAATATGGTCTCCATGTGTCGTCTCGCATTTATAATGACGTCGAACGTTTCCCCCACCCCCATACACCCCTCTACACACCTCCCCTCTCCCCGTGCCACCTCCAGATTCCCGACCCCTCCGCAGAATGTGTGGTTGCATGACGTGGAACCCCGTCGTTCGCAAGTTGACAACATTTGGCATGCATTTGCGTTAATGGTTGGGATTTCGCCTCTCGATTTAATCTTTGATATCCGGGTATTGCTACGCGTTGTGAACGAAATGACGCGGCATTTAGAACGCTTGATGGGAATTGTCCTAAAAAAAGGCATGAATTGGGATAATTTCCGGCGTTCATATTTTGAGCAGAAACGAGGTGATATATGTATAAGAAGACAAAGCAAATAATGAACATTATTATTATATAATTATAATTTCAAAACATACTTGTTATGTTCCTATCTGATATACGTGAGCTGTACTTAGCATTTCTGTATAACTCGTTCCTTTATTGCAAAGAAATACTAATGTAACTGGCCGAGAAATGATTGTCGGTACAGTATACTAGTATATCATCTTGCATGTCTAATACATATATCCGTGCCACTATTAATGCACGTCGCTTAATATTCGAGAGTACAATTTGCGCCACCTGCGTAAATAATAAAACATGCACTAGTGTTACCAATCTCTACCGCTACGCTTTGCGCAGTGTCTGCCCTATACAGACCCAAACTCGTGGTAACGAGATCGGCGTATTGTCCCACGGCTCTATAAATCTCATGACGACGTGATCCGAGTTAATACCTCCCTACCCCACTAGTTTGATAACAGCATTCGCGACGCTCATTAAAAGCAAGCATTCCGGTGCTCAATAGCATGGAGGTATCTCCCCTCGAAACAAGTAGCTGTCTTCATTAGCATTTCTGTATAAGACGCTTAGTACCCTCGTTTGCAACGTTGTATTACCTCGTTGTATTTTGATGTGTTGGTCTTGCCAATATGTCAAAGACAATTATTTGTAATGCACGTCTGTGTTTCTTGAAGCTATGTTTCAATACCACTACAACATGAGTTCGAGCAGATGGGAATTGCTCCATACGATATCTTGAAAAATTGAAAATATTTCTACTGTAGGGGATAAACTTTCTACTGTTTAGAATTTAGAAGACATTAACCGTGAATCTACACCTTCTAAATTGAATTTACACCCGATTATAACGCGTTATATAAACGGAGCCCCCCCCCCCCCCCCAAGGTACAGTAAATGTGTGCCATAGGCACAAGCCTATATAGACAGAACATCAACCCATGTTCCCCTTGAGACTGGTTGAGAAACGTATATCATTGCGAGCTTGTTATAGTGATTCGTTTCTCAAATCAGCGGTAGGTTAACTAGGGGATTTACCATTGTCTGATTTCGTGGGTGTGGCACATTTTGACCAATCCTTGCCGGTTATACATACTAGGTCATGTTATATAGTTTAATGATAATAATCTAAATTAACTTTTAAAATTATATGCAAAATATACAAGATATACATTTTACAGTCTTTGATGAAATATAACAATTCGAAAACTAGTAAGGGACATAAAAGAATATATTAGTAGATAAGGATATACTAGTAAATACAAACCGTGTATTGGACGAACGACAGCAATTTGTCAATAATGTTGTCAGTTAACTTGAATTGTTATACAGTAGTATTTAATATCAACTCATTATTTTTGATACTTTATAAATTTATATTATATTCTAGATAATTACATGTGTCAACATTTGGAGCGAAGCCATATCATATTGCATTCGGTATCTATCCCATGTGTGCGTCTGAATATAATCAAAATCAGAGCAACCATTGCAAGCATCATTAGCAACCACACTTTAGTTTTCACTACACTATACATTGTACATTGTGCGGTATAATGGTCCACAGATATGTTCCTGATTGATTTGAAATTTGTTTTCCAACTTACAGTTCCATTTTTAAACTATTCCGTATCGATGTTAATTAAACATACCGGTAAGTTGCGGTAACTTTGATAAAGCACTTATCAAATGCTATTTCTTCGATTAGGTGTCACCGGAAACTTGTAAGCGGAAATGGTTTCCAGACGAGACTTACACTCCTTATAGAATAGAATCTAGACGCAAGGCAACTTTGTTACAAGCGAAACCGTTAAATGTAGTGAAAACAATCATATGGGATGTATTTTCCCCCCGAACACCAATAACGTCAACCTCAATATGCGCCAAATCTGTTGTCTCGCTACTTCACAAGTCTCGATTTAGATGCTATCGCGCAAATGTTATTTTGTTCGTGGTAGTATGCGAGATCGTCAAGTCGAAATCATGGCCATCTAGTCTCCTCACAATAATAGTCCAAATTCTTATGCTCATTATCTCCAATCTTTCCTTTGGTGATTTATATCCAAGTGTGTGGGTTTTGACAAGCTAGTTCCGTTATATGTGGTCCTCTCAATGCAGTTCTACACGGAGTTACGGGTCGCAGAGAACCAAAGCTCGCGACACGGTTGGCATTTCAGATATGGAGATGAATTGCACGCTATAAGAGTCGCTTAGACCCGTGCATTGCCACGAAATCGGTCCATTTATAATACTAGTATACTGTTTACTAATAGTATTTAGAACGAAAATTGTATTATTTGTAGAATATTTTAAAAAAAGTTATAGATTGAGAGCTAAATACATTTTTACGTGGCTCAAACAGAATCTTCATATATAGAGGGGAAATTGTAAGACATAAAAATAAATAATATTAAACTATGAATAGTGATTAATTTCCTCCAAAATGATCGTTAAAAAAGGGCTGAAAAAAGCGTAGTTTTGCAAATATCGGGGGGCAATGTGTAACACCGTGTTCAAATGCAAGCATTGATCTTAATAGTAAAACAATGTGTACGGTATGTATTTCGGTGACGTCGTAACCCATTGGATACACGAAGGCGTTGATTCTTGTAAACGTAGCTATATTTATTACATGACAGTATTAATAATAAAACACATAAATAAAATCGCACTACCCATGACATTCTGTTTGAGACATTTTATAAATATTATTAATTATTATGAATCAAATTAGAATATGCACATTCATATGCATCGGGAGTCGAAATGATGAATGTCTATGTTTGACACCCGATGCGTTTGCGCAATTTTAAACTGCCTGTAACATACGTTATATAGAGACAGAGACCAGTC